>KV424003.1:30755-86387 GCA_001632435.1 Calocera cornea HHB12733
GGGCCCATCCGCAGGCGATGGGCGAGTTGAGTTGTTGAGGTGTGGCGACCGAGGTACTTGGCGACGATCTTCAGGCTGCTCGCGCTGGAGCTCATGTGAACGCTCCAGGGCGGGTCGCCCTGCCCCCTCGAATCTTCAGCCATCTTGGGCTTTCGCATAGATAAGCTGATAATTAATTTAGTGTTGAAAAGAAAGAAAATGATAGAACGGGTACTTACATTGTTTGGTCTTTCAAAATTTGTACAGGTGGCGACGATTGAGGATGACGAGGTGGTGGTTTAGGAGAGACAACGAGCAGAGGGGTTGAGGCGATGACAAAGCCTGTTTAGCCGACGAGGAAGTTGGCTCCGCGGGCGCTTCCGCTGGCCCGATCGGGGACGCGGGGAACTGAAGGGCGCTTAAATTTCGTTTTTCCTCGTCAACCTGTTCTCCTGCTCCTCGTCAACGCATCCTCCGGCTACTTGTCGACCTATTCTATCCTACAGCTCTCTGCCTATGCATGGGGTGTAAACGACAACCCAACAATCGTATCCCCGGCCCCCACCGCCCTTGAACAGCCACATCGCCTCATGTTCAAAGCATGGCGTCCTCGTGCCCGGTCGCCACACCTCAACAACTCACCGAACGGATTCCCTTTCTCACATCGCCTTTTCCAGCACTTTCCCTGCCCTTAAGGCAGTCCCAAGGATTGCTACGCAGTATCAAAGGTACGAGCCTGCCCTAATCTGATTCCGCGCGGAGTCATGTAACCCCTTTCGCAGCTCGAGCGCTCTTCTCTCCTCTCTCTCTCACACCACCATCACTGTCGGCACGATGTCCGGCATTTCACCTCCCTCGTCCCCCTCTTCTTTTAAATCGGCTTACTCTGCCCTGCCCGACGCCCCCGACAAGCTCTACAACTCGCCGAACAACGGCAAGAAGGTCGTCGCCGACGTCCCCTCCACTTCGCGCAAGTCCTGCGAGGGGTCGACCTTCTCGCCCATGCCGCCTGAGATCGCTCAGGGCAAGAAATGGCAGGTGTATGCGCTGGAGGAGAGGGCTGAGGGTAGCGGGAGTGGCTTGGGCTCCGCTGGGGGGGAAGAGGAGGCTGCCCTGATGAAGGCGCTGCTCGTCGCTCGCATCTGCAAGGTGGAGATGCAGATCGGGGCGCCGGCGCTCGTGAACGGACTGCCGCTCCTTGGAGTGTTGCAGCGTGAGGGGATTGCCGTGGTGAGTTGTTGAGGTGTGGCGACCACGCATACAGTTACTGACTTGCTGCCAGGACACCTCCGAGCGCCCCAAGGTGCACCTCGCCAGGCCCGTGGACCGCGCTGACTTCGACGAGATCGCCGTGGCTATGAAGCCCGCCGTCGACAATGCGGCTATCCCTACTGCCCCCCCCCCTGCTTCCATCCTCGCTGCTGTCACCCTCGCTGCTCCCGGCACTCCCGGTCCCCCTGCTCCGGCCCTCGCTGCTCCTGGCAACCCCGCTCCCGGCACTTCTGACAGCGATGAGACGGGGCTGCCTTCGCTGGCCGACCTCGCCGAATATCGCAACTATGACGGGGACTTCGCTCAACTGACGGATGGAGAGTTTGAGCGTGAGCTCGAGCTCGCAAAGAAGCCCGCGATGATGTACGGCATGGTGAAGCACAAGCAGGATCTGGAGACCGAGAAGGAGCGCGCCATGGCCGACGTGCGCATGAAGCGCGAGGCGAGATGGAATGCCAACTGGGACGAGCAGGCCGCGATCGGCAAGGAGAAGGCTGAGCAGCTGGCCAAGGAGAAGTTGGCCGACCAGGACGCCCTCGAGGGCAAAGACAAGAAGAAGCACGACTTCAAGAAACTGTTCGGCAAAGTCGGCACGAAGATTGCCAAGGTTGGCCTGAAGATCGGAGAGGGCCTGATGGAGCATGCGATCGAGGGCGCGATTGAAGGAGGTGCGGGGTTCTGAGCTGCACGGATAAGTAGATACGTACGGATTGTCAAGAATACGCGATACATGTCAATCAAATGCATTGTGCTGGCCACCTCGGTCGGCACACCTCAACAACTCAGCGTGCAAACAGATCGTCGAGCTTTCAATCGGCACACCTCAACAACTCAACTCAGAGTTGCGAGGTGTGCCTTATCGATCGTCACACCTCAACAACTCAACCATGAGTTGTTGAGTTCGAACTTCTAGTACACAGTTGTTGTTTTTAGTATATCTACATACATTTTGTATCCTAGGCTAAGTTACTGGCGGGGATATGATGGGGAAAATGGTTAGCACGACGCAGCTGGAGCACTATGTGCTCGTTGTGCGCTTTGATAACCTCATCTAAGAAGAATTCGAACCGCACTGCGGTCATCTCGCGGGTTTGAGCGGCAAACTTCCTCAGCCACGCGTTAGCCTGTTCACAGGCCGACGAATTAAAGAGCCACTTGTTCGGCTTCGTCTCGTCGCACAGTTCTGGGTAGACAGCCGGATTGCAGTGCATGCTGCAATACTGATCGCGGCTCAGTTTGTGCTTTCGGTCCCAGTGGAAGGCGTCAACCACGAGCAATGTGTGTTCGAAGTGCCGCCGCACTTCTTCGGCACGGTTTTCGAGGTGACGCCGAAGATTGCAATTGTTGTCGAAGAACAGCAGGTCGGGCATTGAAGAGAGCGTCGGGAAGATCGACATGATAAAGTCCTATCAATAGTTGTTAGCCGAGAAGCGAGGGAAGACGAGGTGGAGTCAGAGGGGGTGAAGCAAGAGGGCGGGAGGGGAGGGAGGGGAGGGAGGGGAGGGAGGGGAGGTGGAGTCAGAGGGGATGAGGCGAGAGGGACTTACTATCACAGATCCAAGTGCTTCTGCACCGTAGAACGTGCCGCGCCCGACGATGACCCCGCACGGACGCACGACGAGCTGTTCGTTATGCGTGCGGTTCCTACCAAAACGCGCGCGCAATACCTTCTTCTTGCTTTCCCTCCTCGGCATCGGGTCGAGCTGTACCACCTCGCTTTGCTCCCCCTCTTCCTCCTCTTCCAGCTCCATCTCAACCACCTCCTCTGCCGATTCATCGGCCTCCTGAAGCGCTTGGGCGTGCTCATCCTCCTCTCCACCCCCATCCTCCCCACCTCGCTCGTACGCCTGGCGATGTCGATGCGTCAGCTGGATGAATGACTTGCCCGGCGCCTTGTACTTGTCTTCGAGTGCTCGATGCTCGAGGATGCCGCAGGTTAACCTCCCTGATTGTCTGGGTGAATTGCAGCCCTGGACAGCGCAGAGTTCCTCCTCCTGTGCATGCGCCGCGCAGAAGTGAGCGCGGTTATTCGTGAGAGGGAGCGGGCAGTTATGAACGGCGCAGCAGGGTCGGCCAATCGAAATACCGTCTGTGACGGCACAATGTATCATTTCTGATATTGTTAATCAGTGATATTTCCAAATGAAAGTGGACTGGACTTACTCTGGTCGCCTGGAGGTCCAAGAACCTTCAAGCAGAGGTTGCAGGCGTGTGCCCACTGTGGCTGCCCTTTCCGTGCTATAAAGGAATTGCGCTCTTGCATAGCGCGAAAAAGTCTCTCCGCCTGGTTGTGGCCGTCCTCTGGGAGCCGAAGCAACGTACGTTGCTCGCTGTGATGCAACAGGAGCGCAAACAGGTCAAAGAGATCGGAGACCCACTCTCCGCGGAGTGGTGACGGGTCATAGGGGCCAATCGAGCGAGCAGTCGTTCTGCGCAGGGCTTGATCGTAGGTCCGGGCATTGGCAGTTGCAGAAGAGCTAAAAAGAGATCAGTATGAGAAGAGGAATAGTAAAGGGAAAGGTAAGGGAAAGTGAAAGGGGTGCGGGGAAGGGAGGTGGAGTCAGAGGGGATGAGGCGAGAGGGAGGGGAGGGAGGGGAGGTGGAGTCAGAGGGGATGAGGCGAGAGGGAGGGGAGGGAGGGGAGGTGGAGTCAGAGGGGATGAGGCGAGAGGGAGGGGAGGGAGGGGAGGTGGAGTCAGAGGGGATGAAGCGAGGGGAAACAGAGAGAGGGGGACGCACTGGGCGTGCACGGTTTGTGCACGGAACAGTTCGCACAGCTGTTTCTCAAACAGCATGTGCTTCTCTGCTTGTACTACGTCCGGAAGACCCTCGTAGTAAACCCGTTCTTCTGATCCCTGTTCGGTGTGCTCGCGGTAGTAGTTAAGGTGGTATGTCGCCTTGCAAGATCGACAGTGCAAGGCGACGACCAATGCTGGGAAAGCGCCACGACCGAGCGTGTACAAGGTAGCGTAGTGCTTTGTCGGGTTGTACAATGGCTGTCTTCTGCCATTCTGAAGGAGCTCCGGGCAGCTAGTGCGAATGCAGACACGCGTGGGTGGGTAGAACTCCTCGAAGGCTGTAGAAGGTGTCAGCGACAGCCGTGATCGCAACGAAAAACTCACCGAGACTAAAGCTTTGCGCAAGGCGCGCGAAAGGAGAGAAATCATCAACCAGCGGAACGGAGAGAGTTGTCGGGTTGAACCGAGGGAGCCAGACAACTTCTCTGAGCGCACTCCATAGTGCAGAGACCTGGGCTGGCGACACATTGATTGCGGTCGCCAGAAATACAGCTACGGTTTGGGGGAGAGTTTTTGGCGGTGCGTCGAGTTCGCCGACGTGTGTGAGCTCTTGCCAGGCGATTCGGGGCTGCAGGCGCCGAGAGAAAGCACAGAACTCAAGAACTTGCTGCACAGATACGCCGCCGAGCAGTTGTCGAAGCCGCCAGAGCACAACGACAAACGTGAATACATTCATGGTCGACAGTAGAGGCCCGCGTCACAAATGCAACACAGACAGCCAAAGTTGTTGCCAAGGAGACCGTGCGCCAATAGAGATGTTGAGAAAGCAGAACGAATGCTGGCAGAGAGCGTAGACAGCGAAGCGAGGCCTGACAATGGCATAGAAGTTGGTCCCTGACCCGGTTGACAGGCCCTCTACCGGCTATTCTTGACGCGGGCACGGGAGCAAACGGAGGCACATTTGTCAGCTCTGCACCTCTGCGGAGTGCAGAGGTGCAGAGGCGCTGTCACGAAACCCGGAACCTGACGGAGATGTGCCGGATTGCGCACGCGACTCACCGCGTTTTACACCGAACTTTCCTAGGCTATGGAAGGCACAACCAACCAACCTTTTCACACCTATCCTAGGATTTTGAGTCCGTTTTGGCCGGTATAGATGACCTTTCTGAGCCTAGAACCACCTGTTCTAGCCTAGGAAAGTTAGCGGTAAAACGCGGTGACTGGGACGCGTGCCTCTTCCTGCTTCTTCGTATCTCAGGGGTAGCGAATAGAGGCCTTGGGCAGTAAAGCGCAACAACTCCACGTTATCGTATGGGTATGAACACGTTGTTAGACTGTTGTCAGGATGCCAATAGCGCGCAGTTTACTATGCCGGGCCACGTACGAGACGTGTCTCAGCGGCAGGGGCAGGTGGACGTCATGTTCGGAACCCGGAGACCCTAGTGGCGGCGCAGCCGCCCAAGGGAGCCTCCTAAGACCTCACCCGCCGCCCCTCAGCGCTCCTCCACACGACCATCTCCACAGCGCTAATCACCTTCTTGACCTCGTAATCCACATCTCCGATGCTGTATACCTTCGTAACCAGCATCATTTCGTGAGTTTGGTACACAGTGGATGATGCAACATTGCCGCTGACCCGTATCCGGGGATCCTAGGGGCATCGCTGCGCTGTTCTACCCCTCCTATGCATGCTACAAGCTACTCTCACGCAGGCCGTGTCCAGAGGAGCAGCTCGAGAAATGGCTCATGTACTGGGCAGTTCTAGGCTCCTGCTTCGCTGTTGAGGTCGTCTGCTACCCCATCCTCGTCTGGTCCGTCCCCATCACAACCATCCCTGCATTAATGGCTGACTCAGGAGGTCTCTCAGGGTGCCATTCTACCACACCCTGCGCATGATCTTCCTGATCTGCCTGGCGGTGAACGACGGGCACCTCGCCTCCTTCCTCTACGCGGGCGTGCTCGTCCCCTTCCTAGCCGAGAACGAGCAGCTGATCGACAGCAACCTCGCCGCGATCAAGCCGCAGATCACCGAGTTTGCGCGGGACACGGCCAACAAGCTCTGGCGCTTCATCCAGTCCTACATCGCCGCCGAGGCGCAGCAGATGCAGAACGAGCCGCCGATGCAGCCCCAGGCGCCCCCGCCGACGCTGGCGGATCCTATCTCTGGACCGGCGGCTGCGGCGTGGGGACTGTTCAGGCACTACGCCCCAGCGGCCATGGCAGGTTTCGCTACTGCCTTCGGTACCTCTGGAGCGCCTGCTACTGGCAACCCAGCCCCTGTTCAGGGCTACTCCCTGGACCACGTCGATGCGGTCCGTGCCCGACGCGCGCAGCTGGAAGCAGAGCTCGCCGCGCTCGCCTCCCCGGCGGGGGGCCGCACTGCCCCCCTTCCCCCCAACCCAGCCCAGAGCGCCACCTCCCTCACCTCCTACTTCGCCACGCTCCCCAAGGGGGCCGCTGCTGCCAGCACCGGAATTGCCACCTCGCCCGCTAACGTGCCCCTCCCTGCGCCTAATAGGACGCCATACGACTACCCCCCGCCCGCGGGGATGCGCACCTCCCCCGGTGGGTCGCCTGCGGCGAGTTTGCACTCGCGCACGCCGTACGATAGCGAGGAGGAGAGGCAGAAGGGGTATGATGTGATGCGCAAGGACGAGGCGGAGCCCTTCGTCGGCGGGTTCGTGGCGCCCGGCCAGGCACCCAGTATGGTGCAGAGGCAGAGCTGGTGGGGATGGGCGTCGGGCAGCACCCCTGCTCAGCAGGGATACCAGCCGGTCGGGGAGGAGAAGGAGGGCAAGGATGAGTGAGCATGTCTTGAAGAGATGTAAGATAGATGTATGTATGCATTACGGAAGATCAAGTGTAAATCAAGAATATGAGTCGGTCAAGTATTGCCTACATCGTACATTTTGCATCTAACGCCCCTAATGCCTCCTGGCAAGGTGTCCAAGTCTCGCATTACAGACTCAGCACTCAAGGGTAAATCTGCCGGAACGTCAACGATATCCGGCCCCGCTTTATGCTCGTCTCCCTGGGGATCTCATGCTGCTCACGATTGAGCATGCAACCCCGCGAGTAGAAGACATCGACTGACCTTCCAGTTCACTTGCGTATCTCCTTGCATGACCAACAAGCTGCCGTCCGCCGGTCTCAGCTTCACCGGTTCTGCAGCGGACTTTTCCCTCGGGCGGAGGATAAACTGCCTCTCCGCGCCAAGGCTGATGCTCGCAATTACCTGACGTAACCAGTTCAGGAATGATCACACCTTCGGGATAGCGCGCGCACCTTATTCTCCAGCGTGTCGCTGTGCCTCCCAATACTAACCCCACCATCCTCGTACCGATTCAGCATAACATGGTTGAACTCCACACCCAGCACCGCCTGGAGCGCCTCCTGTATCTCCAGCAGCACATCCGGGTACGGGTGGTGCATCACCACTGTCGTCCCGGAGTACTTGACGACGAGGTCGGGCGAGGCGGAGTAGGCGGCGATGGAGCGCGATTGCGTGAGCGTCTTGCCGTGCACTTTTAGGGTTGGGTGGTACCATGTGTCGAGCGCGTCGAGCGCGCGGTACCAGCGCTCGGATGTCGGGTGGTCGACGAACTGCGCTGTGTCAGCCAGACCAATGGGAAAGGGAGAAGGGAGGGTGCGGACGGTGGGCATGTAGTACACCTCTCCGCCAGGCATGTTCGGCAGGAGGTACTGAGAGACGAAATCTTCTTTGGTCACTTGCTCGCCCTCCTTCCACTTGGAAGTACCCTTCTTTTTCGCCTTACTGGGGCTTGAAGGCACTTTAGTGGGCTTCGTAACAGCCGCGGAGGTGGCGAGCCCGCGCGTGGAGATCCCAGACAGCTTGAGCGAGAAGCGGGGCATCGCTTGAGGTTGTGATTGTTCAGCAGTTGTCATTTCTTCTTGCAACCAATATCATGAAGAATATATAGCGTCAAGCGGTCGAACAGTCACCCGCGATATCGGAGCATCGCATGAGTAGCCCGCAGGATTTGGAGTCATCGCTCCATGGGCCGGCCTCCTGCACGATGAGTCGGATCGAAAGGGACCCATACCGATCGGCTCCGGCGATCGGTGCGACGCGTCCAGCACGACGCGTCCCCTGCTTCCGCGTCCGGGCTCATCGTGCTCATCGCTTAGGGACGCCGACCCCGACACAATCTAACAACCCGAATTCTCGTCGGCCTCAAGGATGCCGGCGCCGGTCAGTTCGCAGCTACGGACGCTCATACACCAGATCGTGCCTGCTTCGGCGGGCAGCCCGAGCTTGACGAGGGAGCTGGTTGATCATGCACAGTACTTCCTCGATAGGTGCGCTTTGTGTTCTGCGATGTGGGGCATTGTTGATGCTGTGCATATAGCTATCTTGGTGGAGCCGGGCAGGGGGGAGATCTCGCGGACCTGGCGAATTTGATGCAGCGACATAGTGAGCTGCCTGGTGACGTGGAAGGAGGATGAATCTGACTTTGCGATAGTAATGCAAACGAGCTCCTCATCAACCCCATCACTGCGCCTCAATAACCTATTGTCGCGACTATACGACCAAGTGCGTAATTTCGTCTATGAAGGTCGCTCCCTAACACGTCGTACAGCCTGCTCTCTCCCGGAAACACGCTATCCTCTCATTCCTCTACACCCTATCACAGCAATCCCACCCCACCTCCTCTCGCTCCACCATCACCAACCCCCCCGCCGCAAGTACGCGCCGCAACGGCCCCTCTCCCTTCAACACCTCTCTCGACGCTCCTTTCCCCTCCGCCCCCAACCACAACCACAGGGGCACCAACGGCCTCCCCCCGCGGACCGATCCTGCCCCGGGCGACCCCGGGCTGCAGAGCAAAGCCGCCCTGCTCCGGGCCTACCGCTTGCGCATCGGCAAGTCCCAAGTGCCTCTGCACGTGCTCCTGCGCGATGCGGTCTACCTCCTGCAGGGCATCTCGGGGCATTGCGTCCGCTTTGTTACCATCACCACCGACACGATGGAGAAGGAGGACCGGGTCGAATTTGTCGATACCCCCGAGGGGAGCATCCCCCCACCTACGCGGGTGCTTCTGCATCGCCTAGCCGAGCTGGGCCACCTGCACCGGCTAATCACCGCATTCCTGGACGATCGATCGCTTTCTCCGTCTGTGGGGCTGGTAGAGCAGAGCTTGCACCATGAGCTGAGGTTTCAGCTCACGGAGTATCATAAGCTCATTGCGTTGCTCGAGAGTCACGCCAGCAGGAGCAAGGCGGGCGATGATGGGGGCGGGCTGACGCTGATGCGGATGGAGGCATGGGTGGGAGAGTGGAAGTTGAGGCTCAGGCTGATGAGTGTGCTCGTTGAAGGGTCAAAGAGTAAGCCTATCCAATTGTGTGGATGGAAGATGCGCTGACGGTCACCACAGATGCACATGGCGGAAAGCTAATCAGCCTCATCCACGCGCACACGAAGAACGGCGATCCTTTCATTCGGGACTTCAGTACCCAAATCCTCGAGCAAGTCTCCAAGCCCTTCTTCACCTCTCTGCAAGCCTGGCTCTTCTCCGGCTCCCTCTCTGACCCCTTCGGCGAGTTCTTCGTCGCCCCGGGCAAGCGGAACCACGGCGCGTCGGACCCCGACCGGCCGGAGCGGGACGCGGTCGAGCTCGAGGGCGGCGGCATCAGTGCGGACGAGATCGATGCCGACTTTGGCGGGGACATACACCGCACGTGGCAGGAGAAGTGGTCGTTCCGCGCCGAGATGATGCCGAGCTTCTTGAATGAGGCGTTTGGAAGGAAGGTGTACTCTACGGGGAGGAGCTTGAACTTTATCAGGTATAACTGCCATGATGTTGAGTGGGTCGCGAAGCAGGCCAGCGACTGGACGTCAAAATGTAGGAGTGTCCATGTGTTTGGCCAAACTCCTAATGCTGACGAGATGGATCAGCTCTCAAGTACAGCGACATCGCAGGACTAGAGCAGTCTATCGATGCCGCATACAAGGTTGCAAGTCAGAGGCTGTTCGAGGCGTTCTTCGTCAAGTATCGCTTGATTGATCATTTGCAAGCACTCAAGGCTTATCTGCTTTGTGGATATGGCGACTTCCATGATCTGTTGATGGACTCGCTCTCGTGCGGAATTTACCACCCTCTGACCGTTCTGAACTGATCTGCTCTGCAGTGCATTATTGGCCAAGCCAGCAAACGCTCTATATCGGCATACACTTACAACTCGTCTTTTGGACGCCATCAAAGGCTCCAACGCTCAATACGATCCACCAGATGTCCTCCGCCGCCTCGATGCACGCATGTTGGAATACTCACACGGAGAGATTGGCTGGGATGTGTTTACTTTGGAGTACAAGGTTGAACCGCCGATCGATACGGTCATCGACCCGGATGCAATCAACAGCTACCTCAAGCTATTCAACCATCTCTGGAAGATGAGGAGAGTTGAGGGCAGCCTTGGAGCTGCTTGGGGCCGGGTGACCAGCGGTTCAAGGAGCGTCGGACGCGTGCCAGGTATGCTAATCATAACTGAGCCTCGCCGAATGCTGACCTCTTTGAAGAGCTGCAAAAGGACTGGCACCAAGTCCGCATCGTCATGGCGGAGATGATCCACTTCATCCGACAAATGCACGCATGGTGCCACCGTGAAATCATCGGTGCGGCTTGGAAGGACCTCGTGGAGTTCGCACAGAAACAGGAAGGCGACTTGGATGCGTTGATCGAAGCACATAATAAGTACCTCAACCAGATGGTTAGGAAGGTCATGCTTCACGACTCGAAGCGCGGTCATGAGAACAATCTGGCCACTGTCAGAGACATTTTCAACACTATATTACAGTTCATGGAATCTACGGTAGGTCTTCTGGATTCTCTACACAACGTCATTCCTGATGTACTAGCAGGATGACTTCTGGCGGCACACGACCCATGAGGCTCATATCCGAGATCGGCAACGAGACCAAGTCAGAGGCGTTCACACTGCTCTCAGCCTCAATGCTCGCGATACTCCAGCGAGCGACGAAACCTTGGCTGGTATCCTCGCCCGTACAAAGGAATACAGCGCCAGGTTCTCCCAGCAAGTCGGCAACCTCGTCATATTGCTGTCGTCACACGCCGACCTAGACATACGGTTCTTAGCCGTAAGCTTGACCGGATTTGGCGGTTTCTATTCGAGTCGACGAGATACAACCAGAGGCTGAGTCGTCCTTGTATTTGTAATTTATTTGGTTGGGTTTCCCAGGATCTTTATCCATAATCACGACGCGTAATGAAGTCTATTCTCCTTACAGTGCAGCCTTCCTGACCAGCAGCAATCAGGGCAAAGGGTGTTTGCAGACGACGTCGTTGCACTCTGGGACAGTGAGTAACACGTGGGCAGCATAATCATGTATTCATAGCATGACAATGCTCATCATAAGCCGTATAGAGACATACGACCCCACCAGAGATAGTCCCCTGTCGCACAACCTCTAGAACTGTAGAGGAATGTCAGACGAGACCTCTAAGAAAGTGAGGCAGCCGAGACGCACGCGTAACGCTGTGAAGAACCAGCGGTTCTTGCCAGATGTGTAACGCTCTTCCAGCAGCTTCTTCACGTTCTTCTTCGAATCCTCCCTCGCTGACGGCTCCTTGAAGGTGTCTGCCTCAACGCTGCCCTTCAGACCCTCCAGCTCGAACTGGTAGCGAGTAGGGAAGAGGTGGGTATAGTTGACAACCTGCAGTGACGTCAACTCAGGCACTTGAAGTCAAGCCGAGGCAGTACCAACCTTGATGAAAGGCTTGACCTTGCTGCGCTTGGAAACAGTCTTGCCACCCATCCGCTTGGTCACCTTCTTGGGGTAGCGCTCGATACCGGCGACAAGGGCGTGCGGGTACTTGCGGTCCTTGGTGCCATCATCAAGCTGCTTGATGATGACGACCTTCTTGCCGGCTTGCCGTCCCTGGAGGACGATTGCGACCTTTCCGGGCTTGTAGACTGCACAGATGCGATCAGCATTGACTCTAGATAGCAAGGGATCGAGCTCACTTTTCGGCATTGTCGATAGAGAGCGCTGGACTGGTGCAGACGACGAGCGTGCCTCAGGACACAGGCGAAGCCGAAAGTGCACGGAAGCTATTCAGCCACAAACTGTACAGTTCTGCTTGACCCTACCAGGCTCTCAGTGGCTATGCTTCCCCACATTGTACTCCAAGCGCACTTGTGACGATTCTTACGACGAGAATGATATTTACTTGCGAGTTCTTAACGCGCATACCGGGCGGACATCACCAAAACGGAGTTTTGAATCATCCAGTATTTGCTTTTGTCATGAATTTCATACGAGGTTCAGTAGCGGCATTCTGCCCTTGCTTACGCTTTTCGCACAACATTCGCGCCTGAGGTGGAGACGAAAGCACAGTCACAATACAACGAGACGTTCCACAGCAGTCCTTGATCGGTTGAGAGCAATGAACAGATCGCTAAGGCAAAGCCCCCATCGGTACAACTCGCGCTCTACAGCACAAACCCATTCCTGTTGTCAGCCAGCAGCGGAGCCGGGAGCTCACAGATGACAAACTGCAGTAGAGAGATAGATATGTCATCAAAACAACAGCGCATTAACTACACAACATAAGGGCATAACATGTCCCATCCACGCCCATCCAACTAAGTCGCAACCTTCGTCTTGCTGCGCTTGCCGACCTGGGCCTGGAAACCGGTCTTGACGGCACTGACGGACCGGCGGGAACCGCAGCTCTCACACTGCACGAAGAAGATACGGTTCTCCTTCTCGAGGAGAGTGTCTGGTGACTTGCAGGTCTTGCAAGTGACGTACTCCACGATGTAGCGTCGGAGAACGTTCTCCAGCTGTTTCTGCTGGAAGCGACCCTTGATGACGAGTCGGGAGGAACCATCGACGGACCCGGTTGTACCCAGTTCGGCGAAGAGGAAGGAGATGACGTGGTCGGGTGAACGATGAATACGCTTGGCAATATCGACGATGTTGGCGAAGATCGTCTTCTTGTTGCCTTCGCGCATGACGGAGGGAGGGGGCACGGTATGACGGCGCTTGCCACCAGCGAGCTCGGGGTTGTTTTGACGCAAAATACGGTAGAAACGGTCCAACAGCTGCGATATGCGTTAGAGGAAACACTCGACGACCGTACGTAATATGAATCACCTCCTCATATGTGTAGTCTCTGTCCGTGCCGAGCCATTTCTCGTCACCCTCGCCAGCATCGACATCGACATCGTGCGCGAACGGATCGTCACCTAGATCTACATCGTCCTCCTCATCAGCCTCATCCTCATCCTCATCTTCGGTCTTTGGCTTCTTAGCCTTGCGGTCAGCGGCGTTGGCTTCCTCGAGCTCCCGCTCGAACGCCTCCATATCCAGAGCCTTCTTCGCCTTCTTCTTCTTCTTCTTAAGATCGGAGAAGTCAAAGTCCTCCTCGCCATTTGCACCGTTGGCACCGTCAGTGGCTGGGGCCGCATCACCCTCCACGAGATCATCCGGAATCGCCTTCTTCTTTTTCTTCTTCATCCCGGCGAACAAGTCGTCGTCAGCAGGCGCCTCGCCGTTGGCAAGCTCGGGCTCCGCAGCCTCCGGGATGGGAGAAGCTTCAAGGTCCATTGGGATGTCCTTCTTCTTCTTCTTTTTCTTCATGCCATCAAACATGTCGTCCCCGTTCACCTCCCCTGCTGGCTCCTCACCCTGTGATACACGTAATCAGCACAAGCGCACATGTGATACGCAGCCAATCGACGTACGCCCTCTAATGAGACCTTCTTCTTCTTCTTCTTCTTCATCCCCTCAAACATGTTCGAATCCTCGGTGGCAGGCTCCTCATCGACCTCCCTGATCGGAGCGTGCGTGGGCTCGAGGTCATCGGCATCAGCGCCTAGCGGGTCCTCAGAGAAGGAGACCTTGGATTTCTTCTTCTTTTTGATACTAGGATCAAACATGGGCTCTTCAGACGCCATATTTGCGGATATGAGCGGCAAGTATGGTATGCAAGACGGCGAGGTGGTCGTCCGAGTCGAGTCAGTGTGCGTCCGCGTCACGGCGAGCAGATGCCCTAATGAAGTGCCTCGCTCGTCCACAATTTGCTCCCGTTTGCTCGGAGGCATCCGGCATCATTCCGCTTCTGACGTCCGGCACCATCCCATCACCTTCCTCCTCATCGTCCCCTCCCTCGCCCTCGCTGTCCCTCCTCATCGACAGTGATGTCCATGCTCGCTCGCGCTGCCCGCCCTTCGCTGGGGCGCATTACCCCGGCGGTTGGTGCGGCACCGGCTGCCGCCCGCAACATGGCCACTCTGCGTGAGATTGAGCTCCGGTTGAAGTCTGTGAAGAACATTGAGAAGATCACCAAGGTAGGCAACAACGATCTCTTGCGCAGGCTGGAATCGTGCTAAATGCGCATCACTTTGTAGTCGATGAAGATGATTGCCTCGACGAAACTGGCTCGTGCCCAGCGCGCCATGAACGCCGCCAAGATCTACGGCATTGCCAACACCTCCGTGTACGAGCATGCTGAGGCAGAGAAGACCGAGTCTGAGGGCAAGACAAAGAAGCTGTTCATCGTCGTCTCCTCCGACCGTGGTCTCTGTGGTGGTATCCACTCATCCGTGTCGAAGGCCACTCGCCGAGAGGTCGCGAAGGACCCCGCTGACAGCAAGATCATCGTTCTGGGCGACAAGAGCAAGGCACAGCTCCAGCGACAGCTGCCTGGCGAGATCGCGCTCACCTTCAACCAAATTGGCAAGGATATCCCTACGTTTGCGGATGGTGCCGTCATTGCCGACCAGATCGTGAAGAGTGGCATTGAGTACGACTCGGTCCATCTTATTTACAACAAGTTCATGTCGGCCATCTCGTACGAGGCTCACGTCGTCGAAGTGTTTTCCGAGCAGACGTTGAAGAACTCCCGTATGCCCCAGTTTATCGTCTATTCCGTATTCAGTGGCTCACTCTATCTAAGCGAACTTCCGCGTCTACGAGATGGAGGATGATGTCACTCGTGACCTGTCTGAATTCGCGCTCGCCAACGCAATCTTCGCTGCCCTTGTCGAGGGCCACGCATCCGAGCAGTCGTCCCGGCGTAATGCTATGGATAACGCATCCAAGAACGCTGGCGAGATGATCAATGCCCTCACCATGCAGTACAACCGTGGCCGCCAGGCCGTCATCACCAACGAGCTTATCGACATCATTACCGGTGCATCTGGTACGCGCTTTCTCTCGTCATTCTGTCTGACTACACCTGCTAACATCGTGATCAGCGCTCTAATCGCACATCTGCCCGCTGGACTTGCTCGTGACGTGGTGTGGAGTAGATGGATCCCAAAACCTCTGTCTAAATATCCCGAATAATATCCAAATCTCCGGAGAAAGAAACGTACGTGTGACAACGCAGGGTGCTTGCGTGGGGCCGTTCGAAGCCGTATAAGGCATGAGTGCACCTCATTCCATGGAAGTTCTAGAAAGTACAATGCCCGTCTAAACAGATGCGCGACTATACTATTAGAGCAACACTCGAGCGCTCCGGGGCTCAAAAGGCACTGCAGCTCTCGATACGTATATCGCGTATTGACAAGCTAAAGTAGAGCGATGGAGCCGGTCCCGGTTGCCGACGTATACCAAAAGGCTACTCGGTTCGATGTCGGGAAGTGCGGGTCCGACAATAACGGCACAAAACGTGTCTCACATGCACAGCATAATTCATCAATTCCTCCCTTGGCACACCATCAGGGTGCAGCGTGAAGGCTCTGTAGGGGGTGACCACGCCGTCCTCATTCATTCTATGCCACCTCCTCCTCTTACTGGCTGGCGGGCCGCGACAGTCGGAGGTGCTGAAGATCTTGCTTGAAATGGAGTGTCTCGAGCTAGGCAGCCACGCAACTGGGAGCGTGTCAGCCCTGAAATCAGTCAGTGAAACCTGGTGCTTCCCTCCCAGCCTCCTCGTGCATCATCGACCTCGGGCGGGTCAGGCCCCAACGGCATTCATGTCCGGCGGTGCTGTCTACATCTTCTGACGTCGCCGAATGCGGAGATCCGACTCCCTTGGCAGGCTTGCTAGGGTATATATCTGGGACGTTACCAGCCATTGGGGCCTTCACTGCACACAACGCATCACTTGCCCAACAAGCACTCTTCGCTATACCTCTTCGCTTGCCATATCCGAAGACATCTTCAGCTCTGTTCCGGATTGATACACAGTACATCGGCATGCTCTTCAAGCCCGCCGTTCTCGCCGTCGTCTCGGCCGCTCTCGCCTACCTGGCTAGCGCCTCGCCCCTCCCGATCGCTCGTGCTGGCCCTTCCGGCAGCGTCATCTACCCGCCAGGCAACACCAACTTCCTGAATCTCGGCGGTACTGGTGACCTCCATATCCAGTACCAGCGCGTCGATGAAACGCTCCCGAACAATCAGGGGCCCGCCTGGACCGTCGGCATCGATTTGGCACTTGAAGATCCTACAGGCCAGCAGGCCACTCTGCCTGTTCGTACCCAGCTCCTCGGTTTTGACATCATCGCTGACGGTTGATGCAGATTGCCTATGGCTTGCGTGCCAATCCTGTCTCTGCGGAAGTGATCGACGCGCATTTCGTTCCTCCTCAGGGTGCTTGCGGAAACTACAGTCAGTCCCACTTTTGACCGTTTCCCTAACAGCTTCCTAACCGCTTCTCATCTAGACCTCGTGGTTACCGAGCACCAATACTATCTTGGCCAGGTCATCAGCTTCAGGGCTGCTGCTCCCTCCGTCAGCGTTACTTGTGGCCCTATTCAGTAAAGGGCATGGGCGCCGTGCTACGTGAGAGTTTGGTACTCGATTCGCTCTCACGGAGTCACCCAAGGACTTCGGAAACGGACTATATTAACCTGTTGTCGTGTTTGTAGCTTGGAATGATAATTTGGATCGTGGATCTATGACGTAAGATCGGGCTTCATCTACACAGCCCTAGATTGCTCCTTCCCCTCTTAGTTGGTCCTGCGCCTGAGGCGCTGATCGCTTCCATAAGGCTGGGGTTATCGTGGCAGCGTCGTTCCCGAGCATCTCGGCCTTTTGAGGCGTCCGGCGCTACACACTGCAAATACTGCTCGCCAGCTCTCGATCCATCTGTTCTGTCGCAACATGAAGAAAGTGGCTCGGTCAGTGCACCTCTGTTGGTATTGCACTAGCTCCTGAAGTCGTGTCGCTCCGAATAGAACCAAGATAAGTGGTCGCATTCAAATGATGTGACGCAGACGCGGTGTTCAACCGATGGTATAAATTTCGAGCTGATGGCGCTGTCTACCGACCTCGACAGCGAACCTCAACAACCCCCAAGTCTCTCTCTCCCATGGCTGACCTCAAGCAAGTTCTCTTTCTTTGGCTCGCCCTGCTGCTCGCGGTGACCAATTGCGCACCCGTACTGCTCAGGGATGCTTCTAGTCCGCTGAAGAGAGCTGGTCCCAGTGGCTCCGTGGTAGCACCAGCGTATATGAGTCCTCATGCTGTCTCCGGCTTTGACTCTGACATGGTCTTGATAGGGGTGGTACGCAGGTGCTGAACCTGGGAGGTGAAGCATATCGCCCCAGTCGTGAGCTACATGGTGACAAGTTTATTCACGATAGGTACCGGCTCCATCTACGTCGAGTATCAAGGCGTGCAAGGAACGACGGATGACGGGAACACGTACCAAACAATCGGCATAGATGTCTCCCTGCATGATCCTTCTGGGTTTTCAACGGATGCAACGGTGAGTTGACTAGTAATCCACATTGGTGTCAACTATTGACGGGCTGTTTGAAGCTTGCGCAGGGCTTCAAGCCGAATCCCACTTCGGGTGTCCACATCTCAGGCTACTTCGCACCTCCGCTCGGTGCCTGTGGAACATTCAGTGCGTATGGGTGGAGATCACTGGATAACAGCTCACATGGATGCAGACCTCGTCATCACGGAGCATCAGCTCACTAATCAGCATGTAATCACATTCCAGGCCGCCGCTCCAGAGATCACCATCCAATGCGGTCCCATCCAGTGAACAGAGAAGTACTTGGGGGTCGTCTTCCCCCCAACGCTGGGCATTGTACCTCTCCACTGTCACTTATATCGACGGACTCATTCCTAGTCCTGATTGTTCAGTTGTTTTGCCATAGACCCGGACTTGTACACATACGGACTTTTTAGATTTCCTCCTCTTCACATGTTGTTGTTGTCGTATACTCCGCTTAGAGCGAGCAGACAGTTGTCTCTCCCTGGTTTCTGGCTGTCATTGTCAACGTTTCATCTCGCCGCACCGGTGTCTCGGTGAAGTTGGTCGCTGAAAAGGGGGGGATTGCGTTTGTTATGGCCGCCTTTGCCTCGCTTGGGTGTTGGGCTCATCGAGAGTGTTGAGAGTACTGCACGTCTACGTGGCTTTCAAAGCAGAGCGTAGCTCGGAAATATTCGCACGGCGAGATCGCTCGTATGGCCACATTCCGCTGAATACTGGGTGGTCTGCTCATCGCTTCAGTGAAAAAGGCTGGCTAATCAGTGGATGTATGCGCACCACCTTGCGGCTCTCTCTCCCTATCCACCCCGGGTGTTCAACAAGTTCCCATTCCGTCAGTTCACCCGGTGTGCCGGTTTGCACCGGCAACGGTGATTGAACCGTGCTCAACCGCCTGAGTCGCCGCTCCTGTTCGACCACATATTCAGGTTCCGCTCTGTCGGAGAGTCCTCGTCACATAACACCATGTCTGCCGTATTGAGAAAGTTTGTGTCGGCTGGCCGTTGCGACCGTCTCGGGAGCCATGTTCGAGCTGTTCAGTAGTACGAGTTACTCAGGGAGTTGATGTTGTGGCTGATCAAGCCTGCGCCATGTGCGTAGACACTTTTCCGCACGGAGCACATATTTTTGGGCCCGTTTAAACTGCATCTATATTCTGAAAGGGGTGTCAGCCTGCCCGGTGCCTCCCATGATCCCATCTGAAACACACCATGACCGCATAAACCAGCTAGTGGTATTACAGCGTGCTCAATGGTCTTGCCGTCAGCATATCTCATCCGTCTATTGCTCAGAATGGGTCTACGGCAGTGTGCACAACTGTATACCATCAAGTAGGGATCGTTAGACATCATCAGTATTGACTTAAGGGACTCGTGTGAAGAAAAACACCGCTGTGGCAAACTGAATACCGGCTACTCTCCAGGTCAGACTGTGGCATGCTGCACCGTACAAAGACATCGGATCCGCCGGGAAAAAGCAGGGCCCATCTCAGACCCATCGCGGCCACCCGTGTTGGTGTGGCAAATGGCTCCGGCCTGCTGACGTGGGAACGAGCGACCTATGTAGGTTCAATCTGCACTGACAAGAAGGTATGTCGAAAAGAGTTTTCTCGCTTGGATCCTCGTTGAGGCGTATTCAGCGGGAAGCTGTACTGGCCAAGTAGGCGCCCACGCGGAGCGAGAGCTAACTAGACGGGCTCTTCCGCTGAACAACGATTCCTCCGCCGACCGCAAGAGGAACTTCACCAAGGAAACGTGCATCGGGAGGTGCGAAGCAAGACTGTCTTAGGTTCAGGTCTCTCTTCCGCTGAACAACGATTCCTCCGCCGACCGCAAGAGGAACTTCACCAAGGAAACGTGCATCGGGAGGTGCGAAGCAAGACTGTCTTAGGTTCAAGGCGCGGATACCGATATCTGAGATGCATTGAATGTGGGTCAGTGACTGCCGTACGGAGCGCGGTGCTTCCTCCAGACGGCTCCGCTATTTTCACGCTCTCGCGCGGAGGGGGGGCTCCTGGGTCGTTCGACTCTTGCGCCATCGTTCTAAGGAGGACTGAGTAGTGAGACCCACTCTGAATTTTCTGCGGACGAGAGTTGCAGCGTTCTGTGAGAAACGAGCGGCGGATGTGACGCGGCAGCAGCATACGGGCGCGGCGCACGGCCAAATCGGCATGCACGGCGGAATGGATGGGTTGCGTCCGGTTAGGTGGCCGACTCCACTTTGCGGGTTGAATGGGGTGAGTGGGACGAGCAGGCTTGGTGGGCGAGACATGAGATAGGGAGGGGTACTCAATCAGATCGCAGTTGAAGAGGCACAGTGTGTTCCGTTGTGCGGTGAGACTCGAGGCGGTGCATTCCATCTCAGCCCGCGGCCTGCTTATTACGAGCGCGGGGTCAGCGGCAGCTATCGGCCATAGTCGGGGTGAGGTGGGGCTAGAGAGGGGCCGTGTCGGCGATTACCCCGCAGTCGCGGCATTGGCCCCTGGCTCCTGGCTGGAGGGTCATCTGAGGCCTCAGCGGGTGCGCTCACACCGAGGACATCGCTGCCATCCGTCCCCCAACAGCCATCCAGCACCCCATCCACCCCACCCTCGACCTTCTTTACGTCCACTGCTTGCTGTATCATACGACTCACTCCCTTGTTGTACAACTTGTACTATATCATCAACGCCGAACCTTATCTCTTGTATCACCGACACGTCGACAGCGCGATGGACTCTGGCAGCGAATGGGACGTGCGCTCTCTCCCCTCCGACTTCTCACTCTCCCTCCCCTCTTCTCCGGGCCATGGACCGGCGGACTCGCACGGAATTCCCGGCACCCCACTCTCGCTGCATTCAGTGCCAGACTCGGCCTTCTCCTTATCGCCCCATTCTGCGAGCCACGTCTTCCTACCCCCGCCCATGGAAGACAGGGACAGAAACGGCGCGCTCGAAACGTCGCGTACGCTCGTCTTACCCTCCCTCCCATGGCCCCATATGTCAAGTCCCTATGGAGAAACGATCGGAGAGATGAAGCTTCTGGTGGTGTCGCGTCTGAGCGACGCGGAACCTAGGGAGCGCGTCCGTCGGACTCTCCTCGAGGAGAATAGCGACGTGTTGCGCGTCCATGCCCCGGAGAGTCTCACCGATGGCAGGAGAGTTACCTGCGCAGACACCACCATGCGGACGGACGAGATCGAGGAGGCAGGAAAGAATGTCTCTGTCACCGAAGCTATCGGCTATGATGAGCACGGAGACGTACGTGTCGCCCGCTGGACCATGTCATATTGTCAGGCTGACTTTTCACCGCAAGGTTAACGACGCCATTCGAAGCATTCTGTCAACCGTCTACGAGCAGTTCCGACTCATACGACCTCTTCTCAATCCTGCCGCCGTTCCTACACCGCAATTGATCGACCTGCTCGCGTCTCCAGGCAGCCACTTCTACTTAGCCTGCATCTTCCTCTTACCGCATGGTCAGCCCATTCTCCCATCTCACCACCTACAATGAATCTTATCTGCGGAACTGTAACATCTTGACAGAACCGACACCTCTCGAGCATACACTCTTCCGTGTCTTGGAGGCTACAATGCCAATTGTCAGCATAGACATCCCCGAGGGCACGTCACACCGGGTGCAATCGACCTCATGGCCGAGCCGGCGGCAACTCCAACCAACACATACGCTGCCCGAGCTCGTCCACACTCTCTTCAGATCACCCCAGCACCGAGACAGACTGCGACGGGAGGCAGCCTCTGGCTTTGTGGCGTGGTGGACTTCTGAGCGCGAGTCGAGCCTGGGCGACGTTGTGGCAGCGGGACCAGATTCGGTTTGCACCCAGGCTCGAGAACCGCACAATGACGCATCATCGCCGCTGTCGTTCAGAGCGCTTCCGATGCCGGTTTTGGACCCCCTGCACCATTCAATGATTTTCTCGCCCTTGACTCTCCTCCCGCCACTAATTCAGCGGATGATGATGCGGCTTGCCCTGAGCACCGCGGTGCGAGACGGCTTGCGCTGCAGCAGTTATGCCGAGCCGCCCGTGTCCTCCACCGCGTGCATCGCCCAGACCGAGAAGAAAATTTCGCTCAAGCCGTTCGCGTCTGTGAAAGCTGTCTCCGGCAGGGACGGACCATGCTGGACCTGGCGCAGCGTCGTACGAGGCGTCGCTGGCTTTGCAGCGATGACGGCCATCTGGGGAGCCCTCGTCTGGGCGACGACTGTATAGGATCTGCCAAGGCATACGACAAGGGGCAGCTCGCATTGTATTGTACGTCGCGCGGTCGTGTTCCTGATGGGTCGGAGGGGTTCGGGCCGTCGTCCGGTGGTCCTGGTTTTCAGCTATATCCGGGGGTTCTCTGTGGATAGACTGTTCTGTGCTATGTATATCGATTGTCCCACACTGTTACGTAGCGCGAGATCTGTGCGGAATGTAACTCTATCTGTGCGTTTGGTCAGGTGCGGGATTTTCTGTTGCTATTGCGGTTGGAACCGGAAACACGGATGGCTGGCTGCACCTAGCCAGAGAGGTTGACGTTGTGGGGAGTTGACTGACAGCGGGGAAACAGGAACAAAGGATATGATGACTTGCGCCACGACAAAGAGGACAAGTACTATAAGATTCGTCTGGTGTTATTTTGCCGTCAAGTGAGGGCTAGCGATCGGCCACGTCTGGGTAGGCGATGGATGTGGTAACAAGGCAAGCTTATATTTGGTAGATTTACGTTACCGGGATTGGCCACGCTGCTTCTGCAGTCTGATGGAGGTGGGATTGTATACCAGACTGGAGGGCCTGTGGGCTCCCCTGGCTTCTCACAAGACCTGGACACTGGGGTTTGGCAGAAGGGAGTGTGGCGACAGGGAAGCATGGGTGCAGCGCGGGCTGACAAGCGTCCGGCTGTGGCGTTCCACGAGACACGATTGTAATGACGTGCTTACGGCAACATCGTAATTCAGCGGCTTGTGATCGGGCGTCACCCTTCTCGTGTTTCCGCAGGACCCCGTGTTTGCTTCCCTGGCTGCGCTTTCTAATCCCTCCATCCATCGCCGCGCAGACAGATGCCGCCCACCCCGCCTGCCGCGGTCCCCTAATCAAGCCAATCAATCATCCCAACACTCTGTTAATTATTCTTACCAGTTCTGCCCCGAAATGGATCCCATCGCCCGAAATTTGACTGCTTCGCTCACAGCGGCATGCGGTCCGAATTTGAATTTCACCTATTCCATCCACGGTGCTTGGACCAAAGGGGTTTGGGCGATGACCGGGTCCTTGACGACCGGTCTAGGACGGCGAGAGCATATAATTTTACGTGATCCCGAACACGTTCCGTAATTTTCTTCCGTAAGAAACCTGAGCCCAAGTCAGGGTGCAATAGCACCGATGCTCCTCGGAGTGCACGCAAGGAGCACCACCCGCGTTGTCTCTGGCAGCGACTGTATACAATGGCGCCGCCTCCTCCTGATACGCACGCCGTTCTCGGCACGTCGCTGCGACAACAGCAGGAGAGTTCAGCCCGCGGCGTGTTGCGTGCATGCGCTCCTTAATGAAAGTTACAATGGTGGGCAGTTTGTATTACAGTTTTTGTGTGGTTCCCGCCTGAGCGAGAAGGGCGAACGAAGTAACTACGGAATGGCGTTCCTCCTGACCGGGTATTGTGGTCAAGCTGGAAGGTATGGGCGATCGTATGCAAAATGGCATTGCATCCCGGCCCTGACCGGCTGAAAGGAATGGGAACTCGCCGTGGGCGCGTGGGCCAAGGGTCTAAGGGGGTTACATTGGCGGAAGTAAATGGAAGCGGATTGATACTCCGCCCAGTTCCGTTCTCGCCCAGCTTTGGGGGGTGCATGCATGTAGGACACACCTCCTTCCCGTGCAGCGGGTGGTCTGTCTATCCCCCCTCCAACTTCCCGCCGGCACGCACAGCGAGACCCAGCGTGCGACCGGACCTCCCCGTCCTGTGGCGGCTTGACGAGTTACGACGTGCCCTCGTATCAGCAAGCGTATCAGCTTAACCGGCACAGCCAAACAGTGAATTCCAACGCACAGGCTGACGAAGACGGCAGCTTCGCGGGCGACCGAATGGGCGTTAAGTCCCCAAGCGAGGCTTCTCAAGCGAGATAGATTTCATACAAAAGGGATCCCAAGAGGGCTCGTCTGGGGGACGCGCGCGCTACACAGCACGACTATCGAGCAAACGTTGGACGCTGCCGTTACTTTACGTTGTTATTGTGACCAGGAAGAAGTCACGGGATTGTCAACTGGACCAGCGCCTGGCACGCTAACGACTCCTTCCGACCGGACTCAAGCGGGGCTAATCGAACGGAACGACATTCCACTGTATTTCCGTTTGGCCAAATCATTGGGAGACCCCCCAGGTAGAGGCACCTCCGGAGCGATCTTGACCACGAGTTTTGCGGAGTTGGGAGAAGCGACCGGTGGAACCCGAGGCCGAGACTCAGTTCTTGCGCCCATTTTGTGCGCCTCCCGAGCGCTCTCCCCATAGGGACGAGTCCCATCCCCGCCTGGCACCCCCTCCCGCCTTTCCGCGCTCAAACATCCCTCCGCCCTCTTTCGCCGTTCACCCATATTCCCCTCTCCTGTCACTCAAGTCTGCACCCGCTCATCGCGCCTGAACCCTTGCCTAGTCTGCGTGCTCTGCAGTCGAATCATCATCACCCCCGCCGTACACGAACGCACCCCAAGACGCACCATATGCACCAACCCTCCGCTGCCCGTCTAAATCGCGCATAAACGAAATCGTGTCGTATCGCTCCCGTGCTCCCCGATTTGCCGGACCCTTCAAGAACCCCCCCCTCCGCGTCTTCAATCACGGCGTCCCCCCCTCCCTTTCCTTCCCACACCACCTCCCACCTCCCTGCCTTGCTTTGCTCCCCCTGCCTGCACTCTTCACCCCGTCACACGGCCACCTCCCGCCCAATGTCGTACCGCAGTTCCGGCCCGCCACAGGATTCACCCTCCCCCGGTGAACGTGGAGGAGACAGGCCGGAAAGGAGTCGGAACGCAAAAGCTCAGGCCAAGCATCGCGCGAAACGGGCGGCTTACGTCAAGGGAGTACGTCAACTATCTTCCCTGTCATCTGCTACGGACTGCTGACGTCGATCACAGCTAGAGGATGACGTTGGACGCCTCAAGGCTCAGCTCGAGGCGGTGATGACCCAGCGTGGCTTGTCTGCTATGGCCGGGTCATCGCACGGTCCTATGCCTATGGGCAGCGAGCTGGAGGGTCGGCGCTCGCAGGAGCTTGAGCTCGAACTCGCTCGGGTGCGCTCTGAGAATGCTGCATTGCGGGCCCAGCTTCAGAGGACCGGTGTCTCCATCTCGCACATGGACATGTATGGTGGTATGGACCGCCCTCACAGCGGTTCGTACCAGCAACGTCCCCATATGGACATGCATGGGGTTTACCCGCACCCACCGCGGTCGGGTTCGGCGTCGTCGAACAGCGAGTCCTCGATATCCCCTGCTGTGCAGCAGCCGCCTCCTCCTATGCTCTCTCGCTCGCACAATCAGGCGGGCCAAGTGCAGCCGTCTCAGGAGTCTATGGCGAGTTCCTCTGCCTCCATCCCTTTCTACCTTCTTCCCCTCCCGCCCAACCATCAGTTCAATTCCCTCCTCATTGCTTGCGCGAGGGCGTCGTCGCCGCAGCCGTCTTCGTCCACGGCACAGTCGAGCATCTCCCCCTTGACCCCGCCTGGGGACCTGCAAGGCACGCCACAGTCGCTGCACACTTCCTCTGATGGTCGTGGTCATAACCACCCTTCCCCGCCATTGCTTCCTTCTCCTCCATCTGCGTTTGGAGACATCGGTAATAATCAAAACCTTCCTCTTTCCGACGACAGGGCCCCATTGCGCGAGTTTCTTCCCCAGCAGCTGTCCCGGGGGGACTCACAAGCCATCTATCAACCGGGCCCATACGATCACCTTACTCCCAGCCTACACTCTTACCAGGCCAACACACCCCCCAGCACCCTGCCTCCAATCTGCGCGATTCAATGAACTACTCCGTACAAAGCTACATGTCTTCTGGATCTTATCCAGTAAGTTGTTTCCATGGTCACATTCATCTATACGTTCTGATCACTACTGGGTTTTAGCCAACTGCTTCTCGTGCCCCCAATATCATGCCACAAGAAAATTACCTCGTGCGTATCACCTTCTTTTCTCGAAGGGCCATGTCATTTACGGTCTGCCAGGGTCAATCGTCGTCATACCCGACTTCTTATGATCAACAGTCGCAGTCGCAATCGTGGCCTGCATCGTATGCCGTTTCTGGCGGTTCTGCCACTCCCACTCCGAACGCGTCGACGTATCAGTTTCAGGCTGCCTTCTCCCAGCAACAGCAGCAGCAGCAGCAGCACTCTCGACAACCGCCTGCCGGAGGTGGAGGCGGCGGCATCGTAAAATGGGAGGGTGACGTGTAATCTTCTTGTAAACATCACCTGATCATTCATATTTCTTTTTGGCTACCTTGTCCCAATTCCTCCACCAATTTACCTGCTTGCTGTCCCGCTTATTCCCCGCTGTATCCATTATTCCTTTCCATTTAGACGTAGAGACGATTAATGTGATCGGCAGTGATGAGATCAACTAACTTCAGGGAAGGGGTAACATTCCAATCGGTAATCCTCGTCAGATGCCCGAGTGGCGAGGTCGGTCCTCCCTACATAGGTGCGGGGACAAGTCACTACTGGGTGACGACTCAATCACTCATTGATTCCGAGTGGCTGTCCAGACGGGAACAATTGACGAATGAAGTCATGCGTCGTGTGGTCTCTCAGCCTTTTTCTCTTCGTCCACCAATATGCGGCAGGTACGGCATGCCCTCTCTCCGCCCATACGCTGTTTCACTGACATGCATCCGTCTATGACCCATCAGTGCGAAAGCTGCGAGGCTCGATACGTGACAGGAGCGGCCGTCCTTATCGTGGGACGGCACGATCCGATATTCTCGAGCGGGAAGGTCTGAGCATTTGTGTCCTCCTAGATTGACTCTAGCAGGGTCCGGCGGCAAACCGCCGAGCGACGTACCAGATATGCAATCCCGAACTCCTCGAACCATGCCAATGGTATGCGAGGCCCCAAGATCTCCGGTCGAACGGAAGGAGGGCAGGAGTTGCCCGGATTTTGGGAAACGTCGCGAGGACTGAGCGACGGTGTACTGATTTCCCAGCATTGTGCCGTGTGGTCTCGCAAGGGACCAGCGCGCTCTGCTGGGCCCGTCGCTCTTTGGTGCACTTCGCAGCTTGGGGTTATGCTCTACGTGAGCTACTCAAAACTCGATTCAGACTATTCTTGGCCTGCCGCATGCGGTTCACAATTTTTTCCAACTCTTCTCCTTCGAGAAGTTCAGCTTTCAATTTAGTGCGATGGCCATTCGCGCGGATCTTGCACCGGTAGCATTCTGCGACTTTGGACCGAGCGGCACGGATATTCCAGTGAAGCACCTCTAATGAGGGTACATCTCTCCCACTTCCCCGCGTTCAATTTTGAGTTGCTACGCAACGCTTCTACCATAGTCAAAATGTGCCTAATCCAGTGACACTGTGGTCTCACGCAACTTCTCTCTCCGTGCTGCCTTTTCACTGCTTTGGGCCCGTGCGATTCAACTTTTAATTGCATCTCATTCTGACCTGGTCCGTCAGTCCTTTGGGCTGGGCATAAATTACGAAATATTCGGTAACTTACCTTTTAGACAAGAACGCACCCAGGTCCTCCCTGGCCTACGCCTCAATGCCTCCGCGCCTCTCCCCATGTGGAACAACCCACTATGAACCCTTGTGGCACAGATCTTCTCGGCAACCTCGACCAATCTATTCGACCGCACCATTTGCGACATAGTGGGCGACACTGTCGCTTAACGAACTATGGGGTCATGAGAATGGCCGAAACCCCAAATGCTGAGGAATGCTGTGGTCCATGCAGATTGTCTCGAAGCAAGGCTTGTGTTCAAGTGAGGCTGCTCGCGATGCTTTTTCCTCACTGCCTTCGGCAACCGTCTAAACAATGCCAAGTCGAGATTCGTCTTACATGTAAGGATGTGATCTGATGTGGCCATGAATCGGAGAACTACTGAGGCGACTTGATTTGGTGCACTGTATGCTTGTTTGTCATGTCGACCTTGCTGGGCTGCAGTGCGTCGTGAGGACTACGTCTGCAGATGAAGGCATGCTTTCTTCTGTCGGATGTAGCTTTCAACAGAGAATGGGCCCGATTCTGCCTGGATGAAGATCCACTTGGCATGATTGACCGAGGGGATTACAATTTCTCAAAGCTTCGTGCCTGCCTCTTCAATGCTTGTGGGCCTCTCATGGGGGCTTCTTGTCCAGCGCCGACATTCCTCACGGACACTCTGCAGCACCCTTGCCGTTCCACTCCCACGCCTTTTCATGTGAGATAGACGGACGGACGGACGGACGGAATGACCAGCTGATCCCAATCGGCTTGCGTAGCCTCGCGAAACCAAACCGGAACGAAGCACAACCTTGTGCGAGCTCCTCTTCGGAACAGTGTCTTGCCACAAACGCCACAGTGGAGGCAGTCTGTTCCGGAACGCGTGAATAGCCAGCTACACCAGCATTCTGAAGCTATGGCTTGGCCATCTTCGGACTCCCCGTGAAACACGCTTTGGCATAGGGGACGGGTGACATTATACTAGAGCCTTGGACAAGAACACTGTTCAGGTTTGAATTTTGCTTGACTTCCTGCTTGGCAACCTTCTGCGTTTCGATCAGGTCTACCGTGCGATATCACAATTCAGATTTGGCCGAATAAGAGTCGGGCTCTGGCACATCCTTGCCCTAGTGGTGCCACTCATCACATGTCCCTCTCCGCGGGTCCGTGTCAGAACTCATGAGGAATGCACTGCCAACACGACGTCGCCAGGGCGCCCTTGAAGCGCGGTGAGCGCCACACGTAACTTCTTAGGTACAGCCCACCCAGCTGTATATGGAAAAACGTGCTGCGTGCTTTTTGCTTTGCCTGGTACCGTGCGAAGTGGTTGCCAACTTGGCCCTAGCCGAAACCGCTGTGATCACACGCGTTATTGTTTTGTCCCTTCGTTCCCAGTAGGAGTCAAGGTTGTTGTACAACGCAAACTGTTCATCAACCCGGTTCGTATAATGCAATCAAGATACACCTCCTTTACATCTGGCAAGATCTTGGGGTGCATACAAGGGAAACGCGCCAGGGAGCGAGAATCCTCTTGGGTTGCGGTCGTATGCGTCTTGCCTCTCGCTTGCATGCGGCACGGCGCGACAGTGGTACTCTGATCGGTCCACCAACCGTATATATACCGGTATCGAGACGAATAATATGTAGAAGGCGCTATATGAAGCGGTCTCTCCACCATCTTGCCCGCGACAGTCTATTGCCAGATTTCGAAGACATTATCAAGAATATTCCAGTAAGCGCTTGGTCGTCAATGTTGGGCTTCTGGCCGAGGGCGGCTGGGGCTGACTTGAGACGCGGCTGATCCCTGTTGCGGAATCAATCTGATCCACGACACACACCTCTTTATAATCCAGCCGCCTGCCACAGTTGAGTGCTTCATGCATCCGTGCCCGCTTTTGGCTCAGCGGGGCTGGCCGTCTTACAGTACCTGACAATCTTCGGTGCCGCCAGTATTTGCCTGTCCAAAGAAAGTGGCTGATGGTGAGCGTCTCGTCTCGACTTCTCCTAGTTGCGACTGCCAGCTCATCACGTTGCCATGTCGAAGCCGGGCAATACACCGATCATCCCAAGGGGCCGCAAGCTTCCGCTTGAAGTGCTCGATGCGGTCGTGAACCTGATCGCGGACAAAAAGGATCTTCTGTCCATCTGCTTGGCTAGCAAGACATTTTGTGAGCTTGGACAGCGCCCACTGTATCGCAATTTACAGTTCATCTTCCCAACAACGGTGGTTAAAATATGCCGCTCGATGAGCCGCAAACCCGCACTGGCTTCCTACGTGCGGTCGCTTGAAATGGCTATCATGTCGCGAGCGATGGAAATTATAAACGGTGCTTTCGCAATCCGGTGTTATCACCCATTCGAGACGGCTCTCTGGAGGCTGCTTTGGCCTGTTCTGCGTCTCATGACCGGACTCAAGCGCGTCATTATCGTTGTTCGATGGAATGGCGCTCTCGAACTCCTCCGCAAGGGCCCATTCGAGCTCGATATCCTGCACATCAACACGAATGACCAACTTCCAATATCGCTACTGCAAGAGCAAGCATCCCTAAAGGAGTTCATCTTCTGGTCCACGGAAGAGCCAACCGAAGCCACCCAGTTGGCGATGAAAGCATACGCTGCCGAACTCCTACCCAATGTGAGGCACATCGGCGGCCGATTCCAGATCCTTCGTCCTCTCTTGCCTGGCCACCGCCTGCAAAGTTGCGATTTCCTCATCGGGCCACCTGTAATGCAGGAAGAGCTCTCCGCGCTGCTGCGAAAGACGGCCGAGACATCCCCGAGCATGACCTACGTGCATCTCTGCTTAAAGACACTCTCTCAGCTGGACATCAAAGTTCTGAGCGCATCCTTCTCCGATGCTGTATCGCTTTACATCCACATCTATGGAGGTGGGAACCGTGATGTACGTTCGTATTCCGTCCTGCGTACAAGTCAGATTAATGTCTCGTAGTGTTTCTTCCTCGACTGGCTGCAGGAGCCCGGAACAATGGAAGCTTTCGAGCAATTCAAGGCCCTCCGCTCAATCAAGTTGTCCCATGCTCAATTCCAAAAGCTCAACTACCCGGACGAGTTCCACACAGTCCTGGACGAGCTGGCGGAAGCTTGCCCCACGCTCCAGGCTCTCGAAGCCGTGTCGGCGCACATCGATTACCAAAAGTCTACGAGGACCCTCGTCAAGGACTTTTATACCCGATTCAAGGAAGATCAGGTGCCGCTCAAGATGAAGGGCGAGGTCATGCAAGCCCTCAATCCTGGAGAGGCATGGGTGATCGAGAAGGACGTGGTGACGAAGCCAATCTCCGCCGCGTGGTCCGCGGCATATCCTCTGGAGCTGAGCAACGAATGACATACAACAGGGGTCAGCCTGCCATGATCGACGTTCAACACAGTTATCTTGTTTTTCATTTTACTCGTAAGCTTCTTCATCTATCAGGGAGCATCCGATGGCCTTATCGGGCGGCAAAGACTCAGGTGTGATTGTTTCTCCGCTACATTGCGCATGGGCGCCGCGAATGGATCGGATGGATTCCGCGAACGCCACAAAGCTTGGCGGACTGCACCGTTTCTCGGAGGTCGGAGGGTGGGATAAAACAGGCTCATCGGAAACTCGGAAGGAGGTTGGGTTGTGGCTTAGGATGGTTTATAGTTCATTATTAGTTCCCTCGTTTCCATGTCATCGTACAACTGCTCATCGGGGCTGAGCCTGCTTCTCCCGTCTTGATCCATCTCCTTGTACAGTTCCCTTCTACTTGTGCTTGCTGGTGCCACTGATAGCTTCCTGGCCTTCAAGACATGTTTGTCTTCAATATCGCCCTCGCAGTTGCAATTTGAGACATGCCCGATGTGATATTAATATCAAGGTTTTGCATGCCGAGGCGGCAGCGTAATGAGCCCGCCAGATACAGTGGGCCTGCGCCACATCGTGTCGCGACCCTGCCCCCCTGGCTCTTTCCTGATCAGGAAGGATATCCAACACGCTCTACAATGGTGCAGCTCCGATAGCATGGCAAAGAACAAAGCATCATCTTCCACAGCGGCGGTAGCTGCAAAACCCGCCGCACAAGCTTCGTCACCCTTCCCTCTCGCTCGCTACGCCAGCGTCCTCGGGCCACACACCCTCCTGCTCGCCTTCTCATCGCTCTACCTGCCGCGCACCTCTGAGCTCTTCTTCGCTCTCCCTCCGCCCAAGTCCAGCCTCGACCACCCGCAGCCGAAATGGATGGAACCTATCACCGCCGCACCGGTGTGGACGCTCCTCTGGGTGACGCTAGGCGTATGGGGTTGTGTGGGCGCTTGGGCCGGCAGTGTCAGGCGATGGGCTAAGGCGGCCGGGGTTGCCGGCAGGGGCAGCGACTGGATTGTAAGCAATGTCTATCACCTCTCTCGCTCTTTCTAATAAGATACAGGCGCTCCGGAATGCAGTCCTATCCCTTGCCCTCTTCACGCCCGTCTTCTTCGTCCTCGTCGTCCTACTCGGCGCGCCTTTCTCCTCGTACCTTGCGCATACCCTACTCCTCAGCGTGCTCCTCTCGCTGCTGACCGCCTACGTCCCCGCATATGTCCTCCCTCCACCACGGCAGGACAGCTCGACGTCAAGTCTGGTGATGAGGCTTCAGTGGACGAGGCTGTTCAGCGAGTTCTTGTACGTGCGATCCTGCTTGAATTCTGTGTCTGGTTACTGAAGTGGTACTGTGCAGAACGAAGAGCCCCCTCGAGAGGATACTAGTCTACCCCGCTTTGGGAACTCTCATTGGTGCCTGGGCAGGAGCAGCGCCGATTGCGCTTGACTGGGATAGACCTTGGCAGGTTCGGGCATTGCTATCGCGCGCTTGGTGTAATGTCTGACTTAATGCATAGGCGTGGCCACTCACTCCAGCCTACGGCGCCATCATAGGATACATTGCTGGTTCGTACGCGGCGCTGATGATGAGCGGGATGCTGCACTTCGCAGCGCAGGATACCGGAGTGAAGAAGACCCAATAGAGGCTCGCACGGTCAGAGATGTGTTTAAGGTCTAGTACATTCTTCTATTACTACATCTATATCCCATCGCGCGTACAAACTGGCCGTCGGACTTGATATGATCCTATGACCGCGATGACCAGTATATGCGCACTATGAGGTGCCCACGAGCTGCGCAAGACACTCTACGGACGCCATCACGTACGTTGGCTTGATAGGCGAGGCGTTGGGCCCGGTGATGTCCGCCTCCTTCGCAATGCCAGTCATGACGAGGCAGGTGTCGATCCCACCGTCGATTCCAAACTTGACGTCTGTATCGAGCCTGTCGCCGATCATGATGCTCTTCTTGCGGTCAAAGTGTTGCCTACACAAAACTTCAGCGTGACTGCTGTATCAGCAGAAAGTACAGAAACACGCACTTCGCAACTATACAGTCCAGCATCGTCTTGTTCGGCTTACCAATGCTGACGGGCGAGCGCTTAAGGATGTACTGCAGCGGGGCGTACATCGATCCCGCACCGGGGAGGATACCGTCCGCGGCAGGGTAGGTCGAATCTGAGTTCGTAGCGATAAAGTGACACCCTTCATTGCGCACAAGGTACTGCAGCGCTTTGCTGATCTTGGTGTAGTTGAGGTACTGGTCCAGACCGACGATGACAGCCTTGATGCTCGGGTCGTCTGTAAACTGGTCGAGCGTGTACGGCCCGGCCTGCAGGTCGGCGGGGTCGGATCCGCCCGTGTGGCTGATGCCTTCTGCGTCGAGCTCCTCCTCGATCCCCGACATGCCGATAATGTACACTCGATCCTCCTTCTTGAAGTTGAGAACAGTCGAGCAGTAGACGGCGGTAGCGTACGCAGAGCCGAAGACCTCCTCCTGTGCATGTACATCAGCCCATGTGCCGAAGGAGCCGGGGGACAGTGTTCAGGGACGCACCTCATACGCCTCGATGCCGAGTACATCAAACTTCTTCTTGTACGCCTTCCGGCTCTTCGTAGCGTTGTTTGTGACGAATATGATGCGCTTCTCTGGTGACATTAACCTTCCATGAGCCACGGTCAATAGAGCATAAGTAGGGAAACGCACTATGTTGCCTCAATAATGCCAGGGCTTCCTTCGCGCCAGGAATGAGGACGTCTCCTTGCCAGAGAACACCATCGCAGTCAAACAAGAACGTCTCGTAATCAAGCAGCTTGCTGATCTCCTCAGGGGTCGTGAGGCGGGCCATGGTGGGATAAGAGCTGGCTGGCAGGGTATCCTGTATGAGCGCTGGTAGAAGAGCGTTGCTGGACTCGATCGGCGTCGGGGTCACGGAGAAGTTTCCGGGCGATAACCGCACTGGTCCCTGATGAACACGTCAGGCTGAACCCACACTGCAACAGACGCGGCTCTCCTGGTCCGCTCTCCCAAAATGTCCGTCGCTCTACTACGAGAGTACAGGAACAAGTCAGTCAGGTCGCCGTACGACGTGCTGGCGAAGGGAAGGCACCTGTTGGAGACTAAAAGCCCGAAATCGTTCGGTGACGACCGTGAGTCCTGCTGGTTCGACAGACAAGCCCCAGGACTGACGCGAACATAGTATGGCCGCTTTTGGAGCAAGTCTACGTCGCCGCACTCGATATGGGCGACTTTACTCTCGCTGGGCAGTGCTACGAGCAGCTCGACGCGCGCTTTCCCAACTCTCCAAGAGTGGAGATGCTGCAGGGCATGCGGCTCGAAGCCGAGGGCGACTTGGACACGGCGCGGCGATTGTATGAGGACATGCTGAGCGCGGATGAAAGCAACGTCGTACGTGCCCACATACGTGCTACAGCCGTAGTGCTGACACGTCAGGCAGATCGTGTGGAAGCGCCTGGTTGCAGTTTACAAGCAGGCGGGCCAGATACCCCGGGCGATCGATTCCCTGACGCTGCTATTGGACACCTTCTACAACGACCTTGACGGGTGGCTTGAGCTGGCCAGCATCTATGCATCAATATTCCAGTATGTCTATCACAGCACTTTGCCCGCACAAGAACAGAGCTGATGCGCGAGCTAGATATGAACATGCTATGCAGTCTCTGTCACACGCTCTCCTCCTCGCACCGCAAAACCCGTTCTATGCTCTTCAGTTTGCCGAGACCGCCTACACAGCAGGCGACATTCCTCTGGCTCTCAAGATGTTCCTGCGAGTGACGGAGCAGGTGGATGACGAGGAAGTGCAGCATGGCGGAGTTCTGACCAGGGCTTGGATGGGGGTGAAGCAGGTACGTCCTTAGACAACGCATTATAGAAGGACCGCTGACACGCAGACAGTGCATACGCAGAATACAGTACTCGCGTCACATCACTTTGGCCAGCAATACGCCGGTGCCTGAGCATGCGAACCTGCTGGATGTGTTGGCGACGGAGAGGTTGTTGAACGCGTACGGGGACAAGCTGGCGAGCAGCGCAGGCAAGAGGGAAGTCGTAAAATGGCTGGAGGCGAGAGCCTAGATAGCAGGAATACGATACCATGTCATGCCCTTGTTGGTTCAGTCAGCGGTGATGGACACCGTTGTCGTAGAGGGGCCAGAGCTCTGTCTGATGGTGATATTATCCTCTCTTCGGCGCACTAGACTTCGCCTTCGGCGGCGGCTTCGGCTTCTTGACTTCCTGCCCGTCCTCTCCCTCAGCCTTCCTCTTCTCACCAGCTTTTGCCTCCTTCTCTTTATCCGCCTCGACGATATCTCCCCACAGCTCCGGGTCGGGCCTAACCCCCATCTTGAGCATCTTCGCGATCATCTTCTGCACCCTACTCGCGACCTGACGCGCAGTCCGGTCCGCCTGGTCCTGTTTCATCGCTTTGGAGACTTTGGCCCACCGCTGGGTGGCAGTTGGAGGGATGAGGGCGAGGTGCTTCTCGAGTAGGCGCTGTTCGTGCGTTGACCAGGGTTGGGCGAATGTCGTGCTGTGTCTGCGACCTGGTGTTGGGTTGTCTTCGGCCTCGGAAGGGCTGGGGCTATATCAGTTGTCGTTCGGACTAAGTAGGTGTCGACTCACTCATCGTCCGCCTTCGCACCGTTTGCGTCCCCATAATCATGTCCATTAGAAGGCAGCGAGAATCTGACGTTCCTCTCATCAGCCTCGGGGGTGCCAAACAAGCTGTCCGGCAGCTCCTCCTCATCGTCTCCCTGAACTTGTTCTGTTCGTTCTCTCCCATTGAACTCGAATGAAGTATCTTCCACTGGTGAGAAGTCGGGAGGCGTGTTATATTGATATACCGGCCGCTGGACCGGAGGAAGACCAGAATCCGAGACGATCGCATCTAGCTTCTCTCGGAGGGGGTTGCGCTCACGCAGGGTACGTCGGCGTGGTGTAGTCAGGTTCTCAAATACGGATGGGTCTGTGTTGCACGATGAGACAAGATGTAATGTCTCGATGAGCAGGACGCGCACCAGTGCCAGCCAGTAGAGACCAGTCGATGGCAGGCAGTCTCAAGTACTCCGCTGGTGGACGTCTGAATGCAGGATCGTTCAGCTGAACAACCTGTGAGTCATAGCCATCTGAGCTGTACAAAACATGCACGCGCACCTCATCAGTCATGCGCTTCAAGAAAGCCTCAGGATCAGCCTTGACACGTTCTCCCAGTCGATCCAGCTTCTCGAGGTCCTGTCGTGTGCGCTGAAGATGCGCTTGCTGCAGCTCGATGAACCGCTGTAGGTTTGCAAGCCTGGCATCTTCTCAGCAGAGACGGCGACATTTGAATGGTTTACATACGATGTTTCTCTTGAAGGCACACTCATGATAAGAGTGACCATTGAGAATTGGGTCGTGTGTGTGCAAAAGCTGGTGGACAGAGGTCGGACCCTTGGCCGTTGCTGGACGAAACCAGCGCCTCCCGGATCAGTGGGCGCTTGATCATTGGTAGTCGTGATGCATAGCGCGCTTTAGCTCATAGCATAGGGCAGATAGCATACAAAGAAATGTGTCGTCTACCTGAATCTTGCATGAGATAGCATACATATGCACCTAATGATACAAATGCTATCGGGAGCTGTCAAACCGTAAGAAGTCCCATCAATGTCCCCTCCGTGCTTCCTTCAAACATTCTTCCTCCAGATCCCTAACCCACAACACCTCTACCCCTCGATCCTGCAGATATTTCGCACCCTCACATTTGACAAAGTCGTCCGGCTCACCGACGCCCACAAACACGCGTTTGATCTTGCCAGATTGGACGATGCCTTCTGCGCAGGGTTGTAATCCGCTCAACCTTACGGAGCAAGGTTCCAGCGTAGTATACAAGTCCAGTCCATGATGTCCAGCCTGCTCCGGCATCTTTGCAAGTGCGTTAGCCTCTGCGTGGGTGTTACCGGAAAGCTCTCGAGAGTAGCCAGTCGAGACGACACGAGGCCCCGTTCCCGCAGGGTCGACGATGACGCAGCCGACGCAGAACGCCGTAGGAACTGGCGTGCACTTTGCGGCCTCCTCGAGCGCCAGGCGGATGAAGCGAACGTGTGCATGGTCCTCGGCTGCGGTATCATGAGCAACGGTGTGTCATGGTATAACTATGTGGTGCCCACCCGCTGCCATGAACGGTCGGCGTCGGATCGGGAATGCGGTGCGGGTGACTGGCGTTCAGGTGAGAGGGCGACACCGCAACATGTATATCCAGCCGATCGTATCACTGATCGTCAGGCTTATGAGGTAGAAGTTCAGGCGTTTAGAGGGTGGTAGTCCTAACCGAGCTTTATGCAGAGCGGGAGCGTGTCCTGGTTGGTGACCATTGAGTCCCAGCAGGACCCTCGGCCAGCTAGAAAGTTCTCCGCATCTCTCCCGCCACCGTGAGTCCGCATTGCTCAACAGTCCAGCGCTTACATCTGTGACTATACCACCAAGACCCGCACAATAAGCATGGCCCAACCATTCGACCCGGAGACTGCAGAGAACTTGGTGGAGGTATGTCGTGCGGTCTTCTCAGGCGCCAGAGACTGATTGCCGTCTGGTAGATCGACAAGCAGTACGCTGCCGTCGTGTGACCTCACCTGCACCTCAGCTCACGTCCCTCGTCACAGATTCGCTGTTCGTACGGTCGAGTGGGCTCAAGTGTGTCGTTTGTTCGGACGCTGCTGCGAGAGTTGTTAACTGGATGTCACAGACACACTGGAACGTCATCACACACATCGCACCACGACAGCTCAAGCTCACCCCTATTGACGAGGAGATCTGGGAAGACTTCAAGAAGGAGTTCCCTGAGTTAGCTGACTTCCCGGATAAGCTGGTCAATCTGGATGAAGAGGAGCTGAAGAGCGCGGAGGCGAAGAAGAGGTGGAGAACATGGATGGCCAAGTGCGTGTCAGCTCTTCAAGCGGCGAGGAAGACGCTGACGAAAGAACAGATATGAGAAGAAGGTGAAAGACTACAACTTTGGCACGCTGCTGCGGAATAATGTGAAGGAAGAGTATGGGGAAAACAATGCGATGCTAGGTATGTGAATCTAACCCCATCCCATGCGCAGCGTGCTAATCTTGCACCCAGTCCTAAAGATCCAAGTGAGCCTTCTTCATATGGCTCATGACCCTAGACTGACGCCGTGTGCGATCAACCCAGTGGTGTGCCATCGAGGTGAGCTATCTGCTCCGCGCTGGTCGAGGCGGGACTAACACATACCAATCAGATTGCCCGAAACCGCCTGGGTCTGAACGACTATGTCTACGAGGAGGCACAGCGAGAAGTCAAGGCGGCCGCAGAAAAAAACTCCAAGTCCTCCTAGGATTGGCCTTATCTCGCCTGTCTGCGCCTATCACGGAGAATGCTTCGGTGGCAATATACGATAATCCTGTACTCTTAGGCCGTCCTGCACGAAAGTGGGCAAGCACCCTATCGATGAGACGTCCAGCTGGAGTATCCTCGGGTTCACAACGCAATTGATATCATGTCTACCACAGTCCCTACAAAATCGCGGGCCTTCGAGCAATCCTATCCTTCCCGACGGTGGCTGCAACCTCACAGATTGGGTTGCTTGGGAGCTGCTTCTACGTCCCTGCAGGGTCTCTTACCATCGGGGTCTGGGGTTCAATCAACATGTGATGCGAATTCGTGCAAGAAAGTCCGGCAACATTGCCGGTAGTCACTGTCACGGTTCATCATCAAACGAGCTTGACAAATCGTATCCAATTATTCGGCCTTGCGGTGTTACCGGCCGTTCGAGATTCCGATCAATCTGTGAAAGGCAATTCTAAAATGGTATACTGCGATGACCATCGTTTCTTCTCCGGTGACGTCGCTCCGAGGACGGACTGTCAAACTCAGTCAAGGGTCGATAAAGGCGATGAGATTACAACAATAGTCATGGTCACTCCACGAGTCTATTGCTCCCATTGTCGCTCTCCTCCTGCTTCGCTCTCGCTAGCCGAGTTCTTCTCCGGAAACGAGCCTGCTCTTCAGCGCCACAGGCTCATACTAGCACGCCACACTTCTGTAACGGAGGATCTGAGGTCCATCTCCTCATGCGAAGCCATGCGCGCGGATTCGCATGCCGTCGGATGTTCGTGATTCTTACGACATCGTCCCTGACCATCAGCTTCTGGTACATCTTCAGTCAAAGAAGTTGGAGGAATCGGGCTCTGCTGGCATTCGAGATAAGCGCTCCTCGGTGCCTGTGGGTGTTGTAGGAAGCGTACGTAAGGGTATGTAAGAGACTGCATAACCTGTACGACAATGGGAGATTGTCGCCCAATGAAAATCGCGTGTTGTATGTTCTATGGCACGGTAATTGCACGACACCAAATTCACGAGTCCCACAACCACGTTTCTTGCGGTGCAAATCACCATTGGCACTATCAAGTGATTACTCAGGCTATTCGCTGCCACGAGAAGCAGACAATCCAGCAGAGGAGCCATTGATGCGGAGTACAGGTTACGGCGTATGCTGATAGGCAATGTGCGTTGCGGAAAGTCATAGGTGACCAAAGAGGTTCGAGGATGCGGTGAATGGTGACAGTTAGGGTTACCCAAGTTAGGGTTAGCCCGGGGACCAGGTCAAGATGACTCAGGCAATGCCTGTGGTTGTCCTCTGCATATAGATCAGGCAAAGCCCGTTTCTATTGCAGATCCGCATCAGCCATATTAGCACTCGCGCTGCTCCGGCTCACCCGCCGCAGCGTCCGCTCTCCGCGCCCCTACTTGGCCTCCGCGGTGTGGCGTCCACCTTCCCCCACCTTCCCCCCCTCCCCCTTGCTTATCCACCGCTCGGCATTTCCAATTTCGGCGTATCGTACCGCGCCCACGGGCCCCGCCGGGTGATACGACGATTGACCACTCGCTCCGCGCGCTGCAGAAGGCGCGAAGCGTGGGCAGCGAGGACGCGGGACTCGGGAGACTTTTAGGCTTCCCCGTTGGCGAGAGCTCAGATTCGGATTCGGATTCGGACTCGGATTCGGATTCGGTGTGGGCAAAAGATAGGCACACCGGGTGGGGAAGGCGCTTCATTTGGAACTGAGGGACTTTGGCCGCATTTCTGTTTTTCTGCAAAGTACCACATTGCCCTCTGCTCACTCGTCATGCGTGGTTTGCGGTAGCGAGCAGCTCGGCTACCTTTATGCGCCAGCCGAGAGCGGCCGCTCCCAACAGCCCGGAAAACGCCACGTGACGACCGCCGATAGGAGCCCAGGCGCCCGCCAACGACCCGTCGTACCACGCCGGCCATCTAATGGTGCCCAACATGGCAGTAGTGAAAGATGACAATAGGCCGCGGGAAAGCGCTAGCGAGCCAGCGCACACACATGAAAGATCCGACGACGCCCCGCGTGAAAGCGGGGACGTTCGTGCCAGCTCGCGGTTACTCGGGCGGTAGCCTGTAGCCTGTCCCAGACTTGCAGACCATCGTGCTACGTGGCGACTTCTTTCTTACTAACTTCTGACTGCTGGAGATAGAGGGGCTAGGGGCTAGGGCCGATAAGATTGCCTAAGCTGAGCAGGAGGCGCCGGATGGAGAGCGCCTTCTGTCTGGGGGAGGACTGGCTATCGGGAATACGTTGAAACTCGCAGAGAGAGAGGCCTGCGGCCGGGTTGCGAGCGGAGTGGCTTTCTGCAGCTGCCTGCCCGGCGCCGCAGCAATACAATACCGGTACCGCACGTTCTGCGGGGAGCGAGAGCGAGAGACGAGGTGTGTCTGCGCGATTGCGAGCCTGGCGCACTGCCCAGGAAAGAAAGGACTGAATTGAATGAATTGAATTGAATTGAATTGGAAGGTGTTGGGTTGCTGATGCCCAGCGAGGGGCGGATGGCTGGCTGGTCTTTCCCTTCCCGCTGTCCACCAGAAATTTGAAGAGCGCCAGGGTAGGGGACATCGAATACAGTACTGTACTGTGCGGGATGTACTGTGCCAGAAGAACAGAAACAGCAGGAAAACTTCGGTCGGGCAGCGACCTGACGGTGCTGGGGGGTGTCTCGATGCCCTTTGTTGGCAGCAGTGTGATACAGGAGGCTGTCGCGCTCTGATGCACGGGATGTATGTGTGGATGTGCTGATGCACGGGTCATTCATTGGTGATGCTGACGCGCTGGTGATGCAATTCCAAGCTCGCACCGAGCTGCGACCGACAAGCGACGGACGGCCCAGCAGATGGCAATACAATACATACGCTACAATATAATTGACCAGCCAGCCTAGTTGCAAACGCCTTGTTCCTGTTTCTGCCTGGCAGCAGTAAGTAGTGCGATCGACCCCCGCAAATGGCAATACAATACATAAGTTACTGTACAATACAATTGACCAGCCCAGTTCTGAACGCTTTGTTTCTGTTTCTGTTTGTTTGTGTTTCTGTTCCTGCCCAGGAAAAGAGGGTAAGAAAATCTGCTGCGGGAGACAGGACAGAATGCACTAGTGACGCGAGCGGGGGGTGGAGGTCGAGGTCGCACACACACAACGGGACTGTGGTGAGCAGGACTTTGGAGGCAGCAGTGCCAGTGACCACCGATCCCGACGGCCCAGGGTGGCTGGTGGCTGGCCGCACACCCCGCCCGACCCGGGCGCTCGGGGCGGGATCAAGCCTTAGCTCGGCGGGCTGCGAGACGAGATGAGACGAGACGAGACGAGACGAGACACGCCTGCGACAATTCCCTGCGTGCCTATGCGCGGGCAAGGTCTGCTCTTGCGCTGGGAGGGCCGGGCGCGGGGGGCCCTGGGGTGGCTGGCAGGCACGTCGGGCACGCTGGGCACGCTGGGGTCGGGGATGCTGCAGCATACCGCGCATTCCGGGGTGAGACGGGTGCGGCTACCGGCGGGGGGCCGATGATGCTGGGGCGCTTTGGCGCTTTGGCGCTTTGGGTGCGTAGGCTACACCCGCCGCCAGTCCGAGCCAGCCGCGTTTGTCAATGCGACAGCGCATCATGGCCGGGTGGCAAGATTGGGGTTCTTGTTCAGGCTGGTGGAGGGACTGCCGGTGCGGGTGCTCGGTGATTATTGTCAGCAAAGGGGGAGGGGGGAGGGGTGGTGAGCCCGGAGCGTGGCGCGAACGGCTCGGAAGGCTGCGGAGAGTAGGGGACGGACTGGTCGGTCCCGGAGAAGCGGGACCCTGCGCTCCGGGGCTGGAATACTTCGGGCGTTTGGCCACGAGTCCACGAGTCCATCAGCGAGCATGTGCATGTGCATGACGGACGTGACTGTGACATCTGCATCCTGGCGAGGCACCGGGCCTGGGGTGCTTGATGCGGGATTGGGATGGGTTCTGGTTCTGGTTCTGGTGCAGTGCGGGTAACAGAGGTTCAGCGGTGTTCGCGCGACTGGAGCGTACTGCTGCTGCTAGGGGAGGGGGAGTGTATAATACGGCGTCGCTGGTGGGCGGGCACCCCTCGTCGCCCTCTATCGCTCTGCCTTGCCTCTTCAGCACCGACCGTGATCCCCTGCGCCCGCACCCGCACCCGCTCGCGTGTCTCTCTCCATCCAAAACAGGGCCCTCCCCGCCAGACCCTCCCGCCCAGCCTACCGCCTGCCCAGCGGGCCAATCCGCGCCTGCCATCTCGCCGTGCCGACCGCGCGCCGAAAGCGAGAGTGTGCGGTGGCCTGGGCTCAGAGACAGCGGAGGCATCTGGGGTATTGCAGAGTGCCCACCCCCGACGTCACCGGTACAGTAGGGGTTTGTGAGCCCGAGCCCGGCGGGACGGTAAACAACGCGGCTGCAATCCGACATTGCCCTCCCTCTTTAATCGCCCGCGCTCTTCGCCCCCAACGCTCGCTGCTCGCCGCTCGGTACTCGCCTCACCGTCGTACGAGGGACGTTATCGTATCCGACCCTGCCTGCCTGCTGTCGCGGGTGTTGCAGCCGGAGGGTACAAAGTTCAGCTCAGCGGCAGGTGGGTAGCCCGCTGGTTGCCCGGACCGTGTCTTGCCCCATTGCACGCAGTCGCAGCCCGCCCCCCTTCGCCCTGCTCCCCGTCTCACCTCCGACACATCGACCCGCCATCGCAAGCGCATTGCAACGCATTCCTCCCCAAGCCCATTCCTCGTCGCCGGGGTGCATATAACCCACCCCATTCCCGCCACGCATTCTCGCCATTCCTCCCTTCAAAGCCACCCCCACCGCACACGATGATCCTCCGCGTCGTGCCCCCTGCGCCGGGCCTCACCATCCTCTTCACCCTCTCCTTCCCCGCCCTGCCCGCACCCCTCCCCTTTCCACCCGCCTGGTCCGCCACCCTCTCCCTCGCAATATCACACAACCTCGCACCGCCGCCCTCGGCACACGCCCTCGACCGCGCATGCACAACCATCGAGCTCCTCCACAGCGTCACCTTCGACATTGCACGCCGCGTCGTAGAGTGCCGCATCGTCGACGACGAGCTCATCGTCCTCCCCCTCCGTGCAGAGCTCAGGAACGCCCTCGAACGCGTCTGCGCCGACGTCTCCCGCTCCACAGAGGAGCTCGAACGCGAAAAACGCGGAATCCCATCCGCACCCCCGACAGCATCAGCGGGCCTGCCGACCTCGCCCTCCCTCCTCTCCCTCATCTCATCCTTCATCCCCTCCCTCCACTCCGCCCCCTCCTCCCCAACAACGTCAACCCACACGCTCGCACTCAGCCCGCCCACACCACCATCGCGTTTCTACAGGCGGCAGGCGCGCTCCTCCCTCGTCGACGCGTACGCGCGCTGGGTGCAGCCCGAGCTCGCCATGCACGTCTCAGCGAAGGGCGCCGGAGGCTGGGGCGCGTGGACAGCGCGCGCCGCGCTGCGCAAGGCATCGCAGGAGCTGGACGAGCTGCTAGCGCCGAGCGAGCCGCCCTCGCCCGCCTCCTCCGTCTCCTCGTGCTCCGAGTTCCCCGCGCTCCCCCCGACACCCGCCCTCTCCCACGCCTCAGGCCTGTCCACGCCAAGCACGCCAAGCACGAGCACACAGCGCTTCGCCTCCCCCTCGTTGTCCGCCGCCCAGCTGTCGAGCTACTCCCGCCTCACCTCCCGCATACAGGAGATGAAGGGCCTCCTCGCGACGCTCGAGGAGCGCGAGCGCGAGTGGAGGGATGGCGAGATCCCGCGCAAGATGCGTCCGGAGTACAGGCCCGGCCGCTCGGCCCTCGGCCTGCACGTCACCTCCGCCGAGGAGGAGACGGAGGACGCGCTCATGTCCGACGCGTCTGACGCGTCTCTCATGACCGCCACCGCCCAGCAGAGCAAGAGCAAGATCTCCTTCCCGTCCCTCCCCGCCCCTCCCATGCCCACAAGCCTCCCCCCTCCCCCGATGCGCGCCACCCCACCCCCGCGCCTCACCCTCCGCACCGCCCCCCCACGCCCCAAGACCACCCGCGGAATCCCATACGACGCCCTCCCCGCGCGACGCAAGCCCGTGCCCGCGCCCATACCCATGCCTACGGCCTTCCGCATCCCCTCGGACGGCGACGCGCGCGTGCTCGTCGTCGGCGAGGACGCGTCGGACGAGGACGGGCTCGCCCAGCGGCTCGTCGGCATGGAGGTCGACAAGCTGCACCTGGACATGGACGTCGATCGCGATCGCGACATAGACATGGTCGACGTCGTCATGCACGACGGGGAGGCGGGCCCGCCGGTCGGGAGGAGGAACGCGCTCGACCTCCCGCGCGGGCAGCTGCTCGCGGGCTGGTAAAGCGCAAACCAAAATAAAGACCGGCACCACCACCACCACCGTCATTATCATCATCGACCTTGCCCAACTTGCACGGCTCAGCATACCACTTATCTTTATCTGCATCTCTCCCATCCCTCAAACCTGATCTCTGTGCCAACACCAACCGCATCACCATCTGCCACCACCATCATCATCGCTCCTCGCGCGCAAAATACTCTGCACCGCACCCGCCCTTGCATCGCATGTGTCCTTCAGCTAGTGGTACCACCCTCGACTCCATAATAAACCCGTGTACGTGTACTTGTACGCCCTCCCATCCTCCTCGATCTCGATCACTCGCCTAGACCGTCTCGCCCCTGGGACTCCCTGTTGTTCTCTCTATCTCTCTGCTATAATCTGCCCCTTGTTCTCGTCTCCCTCCTAGCCGTCGTCCTGTGGTCGTCATTGTCGTTTGTTCTGCCGGTCCTCTCCGTTGCTGTTGCTTCTCTCATCACTTAGCCCTGAACTCTTGCAACAACTTATCCTGTGGTATAGCGGCGTCGACAGGCTCTGTAGCTGAGCCCCGCGCGCGCGCGCAAAGAACAAACAAATGAAAATCCAACAAACGTAATAACAGCATCATCGTGTGTGAGACATTGTGTAATCATGAAACGTGTGAATATGACATGTGGGAACTTGGGCTTCTCAGGTGCTTCTGCGGGGGCATATCCTTCGAAGGCGCTTCGGCGCCGAAGAGCGGGAATTAGCCTCCCGCTCTGCAAGGCGGAGAAGGTGCGCCTCAGCTTCTGACCGCGCTCGTTCCTTTTAACCCGTCCGTCTGCCCTCGGGGTAGCAGCGGGGAATCGGCGGCCCGGCGTCCGGTTTTCCTGAGCAACCACGCAAAACACGCCCGCGGCGCCGAGCCGAGCCGAGCCGAGCCGGGCGGGCGGAAGACCGGTGCTGTGCTGTGCTGTAGCGTCGTACTGTACTCGGGCTGGGACGCGATGCCCTAGTTATGCACGATGGCTGGCAGATGACTCGGCGGCCGACTCGGGAGTCGGGCGCTGGCCAGTCATTGGCCGGTACATGTACGGGCTAGTGCGTCCAGCGATGAGTCGGCGGCCGGGTCGGACCCATTGGCCTGGTCGACAGGCCGAGACTCGGTCTCTCCGTCTTCACGCTTCGCGCCCGTTCGTGCGGTAGAAGCCTAGCGGACGACTCGGCGGCCGGCGAGCGGCAGGCAGGCGATTGCGGAGCAGCCTGAGCAGCGGCTGCGGATGCTTGCACGTATATGAGAGAAATTGCCACCCCACGAGGTGCCGCTTGGATTCGATTCGTTCCTGAGGGAGGGGGACCATCTGATTCCTGATTCCAATCGCGACCACTACCTCCCCTCTCGGCGCCCGCTCCTGCCGTACCTATCGGTCCCCTACGCTTCGCCCTCATTCGGCGGGTCGAGACTGCCATTGCCCCTTCCTGGGCGTCCGAGCCTGTGCCGCGGGGCGGACAGGACGTGCCTGGAGAAGGCGAGCCGGGAAAAGGGTATCACGCCACGGGAAGCGTGTGCTGTCCAGTGTCCGCTGCGCCTCGCGTGGGGGCGGCGCCCGCCGCTTAAAGGAATGGCACCAGGCACGACACGCGAGCGAGACTGGCCGATATGAAGCGGCAAGTAGGGTAGGGGATGGGGTCGACCGTGGGCGTGGGTAAATGAAAGGCTCGAAGCTGGGTCCGGCCGGAGTCCGACTGCCTCCCCGCCAGACGACAACGCGACGGGAAAATCAGACGAGGCACAACACGCGAGATGCCTGTTCGGCCGATGAGCCTTGCCGGGCGAGCGGAAAGGAAGAGTATGGTCCACGAGGGGGAGCATGATACGCCGGGTTTTGGATAAATGAAGGGGGGCGGGAAGAGGGGACGCATGAGGACAGGCACGAAGGGAGCGTTACCGTGACAGCCTCAGCGCTCGGCGGGCTTGGTTATTAGCCTCAGGAACCCGCAGTAGAAGCAGAGCTGTCAGCACCGCCCGTATCGGAGGTGACTGATAACCAATGGGTGGGAGGACACTGATACCGTTCCTGGTCCGAGTCAGTGGCGAGTTAGATCGGCCCCAATTGAGCTGGTGGACGACCAGTCCTAGCTATCGGCGGCCGGGGGGTCTGCAGACGATGGCCAGAACATTTCCAGATGGACAGAAGCGTGTTGTACAGCCCATATGAACAGCGAAGCAGGTCATTCTAGAACCGCTCGTAGCGTATCAGCGCGGAAGGATGTTTAGGACAGCATGGTTGCGATTCCGCGCCGCGCGTTCCCTTGTTCTCGTGGAGCGGAAAGCAACGGTGCCCGGAGGCGAACTCGGAGTTATGGGGCCGCTGTGGCTGAGCAGCTTGCTTCCGTATTGCCTCCGTCAGACCTGCCCTAAAGATGGTCCTGTACATTTTCAGTCACCGTTACCGCCAGCCAAGTCAGCTCCACTCATCGGCACCAGCGAGCGCCGCCCTCTCCGTCGTCCTCGCCTTCTTATACCTGCATCGTCAAGAGAGCGCATTTATCGTTCTCTTCCCAGCAGTTCACTCCAGCAAACATGGGAAAAGGTACGTCCGCTGTCTGTCTGCTAGAATCCTCGAGTGCAATGACTGACATCACATCCAGGTGCGATACTGTCTGACGACGGCGGATCAATGCTAACATGTCATCCATCCAGTCCACGGTTCCCTTGCCCGTGCGGGTAAGGTCAAGCAGCAGACACCAAAGGTCGAGAAGCAGGAGAAGAAGAAGAAGCCGAAGGGCCGCGCAAAGAAGCGCATGCTCTACAACCGTCGGTACGTCCGCCCACCTCACCCTTAATACGACCATTGCTGACCATCCATCCAGCTTCGTCAACGTCACTGCCGCTCCTGGAGGCAAGAGGAGGATGTGAGTACCGCGTTCTCGCTGCCTCGTTGTGCTGTCATTCCTTTTTGGAGCACTTTTCTCTCTACACGATGATAAGATCACTTCGCATAGTTCACACTGAACACACGGTGTTGACAAACCTTGCATCTTCCAAATGTCTTTCGCTCCTATCTGATCCTTTATTATTGTCGCCTTTCGCGTTTTGGAATTATCATACTGATACTTCTTACCAGGAACGCGAACCCCGAGAAGTAGATGCATTGCTCATGTGCACTACGGGTTGGATTGTGTCATCGGCATTGTCTGGCGCCAGAGGTTGATATGCCAGCATGTACGGAGTTGGAATGGGAGCGGATACCTATATGGGACTGCCCTAGAGCCATCGTCGTTTGTATGGATAGGGGCTATGCAATACTATGCCATGCTCTCCTTCACACAGCAATTTCGTTCGATCAGATATTTGGCTGCATAGGGTATCTCATGAGGGGTATCAAGGATATACAACGACATTACGCCGGCGGCAGAAACGTTGCCCATAAGATACAGCTAACAACGCCCCATGTAATGCTCCACCCCACCCACAGCTTCCCCCAGAACCGTCCTCCATCGCCAAACTGCCCCGACAGCAGAGCCGCTGCACCCCAGTACGCAACCGGCAAGCCCGACACCTGCCGGAGCATGATCTGCACATGCGCCGAGACGAACAGGATGAGGCTGTATCCCAGTGTGTGCAGCGCGAAGGGCAGGAACGGCCGGGCGAATGCTGCTGAAGGTCCGCCAAAGTAGCTCTTGATGCCTGATATGATCGTCGTGGATGCGTAGAAGAAGTTGAGCGCGTAGACGGGGGCGGAGATGAGGAAGTTTGGTGTCTGTGCGGGTTCCCAGTACCGGAGGAAGCCGACGTTCCTGTGTCACCTCGTCAGCCCAAGTCTCCGGAGGTAGAGACAAGCACCTACCAATAATGCTCTTGTACAAAGGCATAAGACGTCCAATGCGTCCACTCGCCGTTCATGCACCACGGGCGCATCCTCGTGCTGCTGCAGAAGGCATGTAATTTGCCCCAGCGCTGCAGCCCGTATTCGACCGCCAGGACGCAGAGAGGGAGCGAGACTACCGCGAGACAAATGCAGAGGAGGTAGGCTGTTGTGGGTCCGAGTAGCTTGAACCGCCGCGTGGCCTGTAGATCGTCAGCCGAGTGGGATCTGGCAGGGCGCGGACATACCTTGATATCAGCTACCAGGCTCCGCAGTGCAGGCTCAGCGAGCTTGTACCAGAGGGGGAAGGCCCAGAGGAGGACGCCGCTCGATCGAAACAATTGGGCGATCACGATGTCGGCTGTGGCGCGGAGCAAGTTGTTGTTCAGAGCACTTCTCATGCCTGGACCAACACGTCAGCACGGATTGCCCATGAGAAAGACTGGACGGACCGTGGAACGCGAAAAACGCGAAGAAGGGCTCGGTGTAGGGTGCGTACATGACGACCGGCGGTGAGGAAGGCATGCAGTATAGTAGAGACGTGAGCAACGCGAATGATGTGGCTTTTGTAAGATCACAGGTCAACCTGTTGGATGCGTTCAATAGTCGAACTTGCCAACATGTGGACTGACGGACTCGTACAGCTCGAGCGATGCAAGAACTCCAGCTACAGATGCTGCCCAGCTGCCGAGAACGGCGAGGTCTGTGTACGAGATACTTCTCCCAGTGACAGATGAGAGTGCGACAGCCAGGGTGCTGGAGACCCACGGCAGGCCAAAGCCCCAGGCGAGCTCATGCTCCCATTCCGGCGTGCCGCCTCGGGCAGCGACGTTCGTAAAGTGGAACGCGTCCCATCGCAGTACCGGCGTGCTGGATTCCACAAGGGCAGATGCGTCGAATAACGGGAGCCTTAGCCAAGATGTGCACAAGTTGATGATAAGACTTGTTGCGACACGACTCAGAAGCGCGGCCGTCAGGATGATGATCTTGTGATTCTCAGGCTTCGCAGGGTCGAGGCGAGCCAGAAAAGGTGGCAAGGCGCGCATGGCTGTTCCCACGGGTCGTGGAGGTCGAGCATGGGACGCAGCGTGTGCCGGTCGCTCCCGGGGGTCGTCCTCCATCTCCGTTACGTGACGAAGAGAGGGCGGATAATCAACGTGTCATCTGCGGAATACCTTGGCAGGTCAAGAGGTAATGTCCAGGGCTGGGTTGGGTGGGTTGAGAGCCTAAAGTGAGACGAGAATAGGCGTAGACTCGAGCCTCCCAAGCCGGGGCGGAAGCAAAGCGTGGCTGTCAAAGGGAGACTTGGGCTGGGCGCGTGGGTTGGCTTCGGCCTGTTTCCGAATCGGGGTCGGCCGTGGATGCAAGCGGGAACGTCGCCTTTTCGCCGAGCGGAACCAAGCGAGGAGTGTCTTACGGCAGCAGTCAAGCTACAGGCCTCCCGAACCCGTATATTATCCTGCCCCGAGCCGCAGCGACTGACAATCAAACGGTTGTCTGCCTTTCGCTTTCGTTTTGCAGATTCCCCCACACCCGCGAAAACGAAGCACCAAAGATTCCCCGCTCCTATTCACTTGGGAGAATGCATGAGTCCCTTATCGTGTGACTCCCCCCGCTCTCCGCTTCGGCATTGCCTTGGCAATTAGCTCCTCCGGTCCCGATCAAAATTACACCGATAGGTCAATTGTGATTTGTTTGTGAGCAGAACTAGGGTTTCGATGCCCGATAAGGTCACCATCTTACGCCTTTACCCAGCGCCTCACAACCAATCTTTGTCCGAACATTGTATACGACCCTAATTTCTTCTGGCCTCTGACATCTTCTGACCGTTTGGCGCCTGACCTTGGCTTCTGGCGCTGCGCACCACCCGTTTATCACACGACGCCTTTTCTACGTGTCTATAACTTGAAGCAACCGGCGTCTTGCTTTCTCACGGTCCCTGTACTCGCAAAATGGCCGGCGTCGTACTGAACAGCAACATTACCGCTCTCCCCAACGAGCTCCTCAGCATGGTCTTCGAGTCGTACGTCGCCTCCTGGGAGACGGACGTGAACGCGGCATGGGGAGAGCTCTGGAAGTTCCTCTCCACCGTGGGTCGCGTGTCCACGCACTGGAGGGATATTTCTCACGGGACGCCGCTGCTTTGGCGAAACATCTTCTATGGCGACAGCGAGGAATACTGCCCAAAGGACGAGGACCTGCCCATAGACATCCAGACGTGGCTGATGCGAAGCTCAGAGTCGCCCGTGCGTCTATGGGTGCTTGGGCTCGCTCGAGTCTTGGAGCTGGACGACATGCTGGCTCCACCAGCCAAGAACCGCGTCCGAGATATACACATGTATCTCGACAACGACCTTGCTGTTCCCCCGCCCCCATCTGAACAGTCGGCCCCGATCCCTCCCACGGTCCCGCTCCGCACGTCTTGGCCAGCACTGAAGCACCTCTCCATCTCCGTGCGGCAAGGCATCGAGTCTGCGCGTGGGCTCGCGAGTCTCATCAGCAAGCTCTCAACGATCGAGACGCTGCACCTCGAAGGCTGGCCGACGGAGCCGTTTGTCCCGCCTGCAGACGTGCCTGTTCTCCCTCATCTGCGGAGCATCCAGCTGGTCAACGTCTACGCCTTCGACTGCGGGATGATCCTCTCCTGCTTCACCGCACCACGACTACGAGCCATATCGATGATGCTCATCAGCGGGGAAGAGGAGGGCCTCCCAGCAACACTCACGGCCGCGTCAGCATCGAACTTTGCACACATCCGCGAGCTCTCTCTGATGGGCCGACTGCGCGCCGTCATCCTCCAGAGCATCCTGCGCGCCGCACCATGTACACGGTCGCTCAGCCTCGCCTTCAAAGACCGCCAGCACTCGGCCTTCACGCACGTCGACTTCCTCCGGGTCACGGCGACGACGCCCATCGACCACATCTACGTCCCCGCGCTCGAGGTGCTCAGGCTCGACCACCAGATGTTCTGGGTCAACCCGCTCATGCCCATCGTGCAGAGCAGAATGGACCTGCCGACCGTGGCGAGCCTGACCAAAATCGGCGTGCCGTTCGAGTTCGAGGCGACGTACCCGGAGATGCTCCAGCCGCTTATGGCGCTCGGAGTGGACGTCGTTGGCTGGGCGCCAGATTCCCTTCCTTGTACGTGTGCCGGTGATTGCAGATTGAGAGAGCCCTGCTGACATCATCACAGACTTCCTTGACAAACGAAGACGCATATGACCACGCCTGCTCTCGTCCCAAAAGAGCACACCCGCTCACAAGCCACATGCTGCATTTTCCTCTGTATCCATTCTCACCCATGTATCTATCCGCTCTGCTCAGGAACCTAGCTGTCACGACACTCACACACTCTAGACGCTGTAAATGATGTAATGCATTCCGTATGGCACTCACACGCACACGACATGCGCAAGAGACAGGCGCACAAGCTGTCTCTGTAACGACTGCATTGGACGGTAACAACACAACAGTCAAGACATAGTCAAGGACAAAAGCATACAGCCTACTTGTGCCATAAGGGGGCGTGGTCTAACATATTTTAGGGTGTAAGGGCCTGCCAAACGAATGGTGTGTCACTCGGGGGCAGGGAGCGAGTTCTTAGGAATGAGTAGAGGCAAGAGATGGAGAAAGCAATCAAACAGGATGCGGAATGGAGGGCAAGAATTGGAAACACGACCTAATCACACACTTCATCCTGCATTTGGGGCCCTCACTGCTTGTCGAAGAACTTGACCATGTCACCGACCTTTGCCGTTTTCTTCCCCGCGCGGACAGCCTTGAGGCCCTCGAGGCTCTTGACCTCCCTTCCGGCGTCCTTGACCTCCTTGCGGATCACGAGCGGGTCGACGAAGCCCAGGCCGACCTGCTTGGGCCGCGTGTGCGTGGGGGGGATCTTGATCGGCGCGGGGCTCTGGTTGGAGAGGGGTGCGTAGGTGCTGTGCGGGCGCGGGCGGGGCCGCGTCGTGGTAAAGAACTCGCCCTGCTGCTTCCCGGCGGCGTTGGCAGCGTTGGCGTTGAACGAGCTGGGCGGGGGCATGGCCGGCGCGCTCGACACACTGTACGACGTCGTGTGCGCGCGCTGCGCCTTGGGCCGGCCGACCTTCTCGGGCGAGCTCTCGAACTTCTCCGTGCCGGGCGTGTCGGGCGTGGGGAGCAGGGCCTTGCCCTCCTCCTTCTCCCTCTCCCGCGCGCTCTTCAGGCTCTCGGTCTTCTCCGTCTTCTCCGTCTTCCCCCCCTTCCCGCCGAGCGCGGCGGTGTACCTCCTGCGCCCAACAGGGCTAGGGGCGAGCGGGGCCACCTCCCTCTCCCTCTCCCTGTCCCCAGCGGGCAGCTTGAGCCCCGCACTCCCCGGGCTGACCTCCTCGCCCCTATAGTCGCCCATGGGCCTGGGAAGCCGTCCCACCGCAAGAGGGGTGGTCCCCGGGCTGTTGCTGTTGCTGTTGTTGTTGACGAGGCTCATCGGGCTCCCCGTGCTCGGCAGGGGCAGGGAGGTGGTAGCCGGCGGGGTGCGCGGGCCCGTCTCCGCGAGCGAGCCGGGGCCAGAGTGCAGAGAGTGCGCGGCCTCCGTCGCGTCGGAGGCGATGCTCCCCGCGTCGGCACCGTCCATGCCGTCGTCGTCGTCCTCCTGCATCACCACACGCCCACGTGCATGGCCAGCACTGGCGTGCTCGTCCGTGTCGTCCGAAGCCGCCGACCGGGCGAGAGAAGTGTTGCGCGAGACGTCCGGCTCGCCGTCTGCCAGGAACATGCGGCTGTAGTCCGTGAGGGTGTCCGCGAGGCCGCTCAAGCTCACACGGTCCTCCTCCGCCGGGAGGCGGCCCGCAGTAGTAGGCGCCAAGTGCGTGCCTTCCCTGCCGTTGTTGCCGTTGCCGTTGCCGTTGTCGGTGCTGGTGCCGTTCCCGTTATTCCCATAGCCAGTGTTGGTGCTGGTGCCGGTGCGCGCCGAGCCCGGCTTAGCAGCCAATACGGCCCTCTGGGCCTGTGCCATCGCCCTCAGATCATCCTCGCTGCTCTTCACGCTCGACACGACGCGCTGGACGCTGCTCTCCCGGGTCTCGGGCACGGGCACGCCCCTACCCGCACCCCTACCGAGGCCCAAGCCCACCCCCGGCCCGTCCGGCAAGCCGTGCTCCTTCCTCCAGGCGCTGTTGATCGCCCGGCCCAGCTCCGTGTCCTCCGGCGCGGGCGGCTTTGCCTCCCTGAGCGCGATCGTGGCTCCCTTCAGCTCCTGCAGGCCCTTCCTGAGCTCGCCCACGCCGAGCTCAGCAGCGTCCCACGCCGGCTCCCTGCCCACGACATACTCCTCAACCTCCTTCATGCGGTCTTCCAGCGCCCGCACGTGCGCGACGGTCCACCGCTCGAGCTTCTCGAGCCGGGAGGCCATGGCGAGGACCGAGTCGGGGAGGTTGAGCGCGCCCGAGGGGGTGTGCGAGAGGTAGGGCGAGCGGCCGGGGAGCGGCGCGGAGAGGAAGGAGGGCGCCGGCGAGTGCGAGAGCGTGCTGCCTGCTTGGACCTGCTGGGCGTGCGCGTGAGGGTGGGACGTGGTCGGCGGGCCGTGCATCGGCGTCGAGGGGGCAGAGAGGTGCCCCGCCCCGGCCTGCTGCGCGCGCGGGGGGAGGGACTGCGTCCTCGTCCTCGTATGATCCTGCGGGCCTGTGGTGGGCGGCCCGTTCCCGTTCCCATTCCCGTTGAGCAAAGCGAACGCAGGGTCATCAAACTTCTTCTCCCCCTTGGCGGGCCAGTCCTTCTTCCCCCCCTGACCGCCAGGAGAGCCGGAGGCGAGGTCCACCGAAGTGCGGGGAGAGAACCAGCTCGAGCGGCCCCTGCCGTTCCCCTCGCGCTCGCGCTCCGAGGCGCCGACGGAGGAGGAGCGCTGCTTACGCAGCTTGCCCCCGCGGGATTCGGCGATGACCAGCTGGGCCGGGGTGAGCTCCTTGCCCTCCCTGCCGTTCGCCTCGCGTTCCTTGGAGGGCGTCAGGCGCGCCTTGGCCGCAGTCCACCAGGAGGGGGTGCCCTTCCCCGACCCGGGGGTGCCGGGCGTCGCAGGGGCAGCCGAGTTCGGTGTGGGAGGGCCCGAGAGGCCAGGGCCGGGCCCGGTGGTGGGCGGGAGGGCGCGGGGCGACTTGGAGGGCGTGCCGAGCATGCGGAGGACCTCTTCTTCCATGTCCAGCCTTTCGATCTCGCTCACCGACTGATGGGAGCTTGCATGAGCACCTGTCTTCCAGCACTGGATAGGGAAAGGAGGTGGGACTGACCTGGGACGCCTGCCGCCCGCGCTCCTGGGCAAGGATCCGCTCCGCCTCCCTCCTGCTCTCCTCGCGCGCCCTCAGCGCCTCCTCATCATCCGTCAGTCCCCTTGCCTTCCCTCCGCCTCCGCCTCCGCCTCCCACAAGGCCAGCAACAACGCCCATGATCCCGCCTCCGCGCGCCTGCTTCCCCTGCTGCGCCCGCTGATACTGCGCGGGGTAGTCCCCCCAGGGCTGATCCTCGAGCCCGTACTCCTCCCCGCTCCCGCTCCCGCTCTCGCTCTCTCCTTCTTCAGCACCCGCATCCGGCGACCCAGGCACCGATCCGCCGAGGTACAGGGCGCGCCTGTGGGGGTCGTTCTGGGGTGTGATGCGTCCTGTGGGCACGCCCTTGCCCGAGGAGACGGGGGGTGCGAAGAAGTCGGGCGTCTCTGGCAGGCCGAGGGGTCTGGGCGGGGGCATGTTCATGTTGGCTGCACTGCCCGCGGACCCCCTCCTGGCGTTTCCCGCTGCGTGGGCGGCCTGCTGCGGGGTGCGATGGACGGGGGGGCCGGGGCTGGCGCCGACGGCGTGGTGGGGGACGTGCCTGGGCGGCTGGGGGTAGGAGTAGGGGTAGGGCATGACGCCGCCCGGAGTGGGGGTCTGGGACCAGTTTGGGGGCGGCGGGGGCGGTGCGAGGGTGTAGGTCGTGCTGCTGTGGCCGGGCTTGCGGAAGGGGGAGGGCGCGGGGGAGGCCATGTGCGGTTGCGGAGATGGGCAGGGCGGGTGTATGTGGGAGTGTCCTGTTGCAGAGTGCAGTAGTGCGTTGACGTTGACGTTGACGTTGACGTTGACGTTGACGTCGATGTTGACGTCAGACCGCTTTCCTTGTCGATCGCCCCCGTCGCCCGAGGAGACGGCGGTGAGAGTGAGATGGGATGGGGTGGGATGAGGAGCGACGGGAGAAGAAGCAACCGCCCTCACCCAGGGCCGTGACGCGCCCGTACCCCCGGGACGCGTTATATCACGTGGACACGTGACCCCACTGCAACTGTCCTCCTTCTCCTTCTCTCGTCCCACAGTACTGAGTATTCCTGCAAGCAGTTCCACCGCCCGATCGCCCTCGTCCCGCAATCCGCAATCCGCAATCCGCCCCGTCCGTCC
>KV424003.1:87192-129155 GCA_001632435.1 Calocera cornea HHB12733
GTGGGAGGTGGGAGTGGTCAAGTTGCGTGAAGCAACTCAAGACAGTGCTACAGAAGCGGGAACACGGGGAAGAGGACGCACCATACTCCGGCCCGGGCTTGAACTCGATCTTCTCGCTCTCCTCCTCGATGAACAGGCGGTCATGCGGGCCGAACCAGGTGCGGTCCTGCGGGTCCGCGCGCGGGTCGTCCGCCAGCCCGCCGATGCGCACGTAGTTCCGGATCGCGGTCAGGTTCTGCCGCTTCGGGTGGATGATGTCGTATACTTTCTGGTGGGGGGTCAGGGGGGGACCGGGGGAGAGGGAAAGAGGGTGGGACGGGACGCACCTTGTCGTACGCGAGCTTGACACGCGGGACCATGATGATCCTCCCGTACCCTGCGTTCCAGTAGTCGTTGCCAATCAACGAGCACTCGGAGGCGGAGCACTCGCCCTGGCTCAGCTTGGCCATCCTGAACCTTACATGCGGCGCGCCGTAGAGCGGGGCCGGGTCGAGGATGGCGACGCCGTTCCAGCAGGACTGGACCTGCACCGGGAGGTGCACCTGGAACCTGCGCGCGCTCTCCGGGTGGTGGAAGACGTGCTCGAACGGCGCGTTCTCGAGCGCCGTGCCGTTGATGTCGCGCGCGACCCAGTTGTCGTAGAACACGGGCGTGTTCAGCTCGTCGTGGAACATGTAGTCCGCGGCGCAGGTCAGCCCGGCGTTCTGGTGCCGGGACTGGTAGATCAGCTCGAGCAGGTCGTCGACGCAGGGGAGGATGTCGTTCATGAACACGACGCTGTCGAACACCTCGCCCTCGTTGTCCCGCTGCTCGTGGAGCGGGACGAGGGCGCTGTTGCGGACCTCGGCGAGGTACTCGATCCGGTGGTTGAACTGGCCGCGGGTGCGCTGCGAGGTGCGGATGACGACGCGCATGCCGACGGAGCGGGTGAGCGCGTCGAAGATGCGCAGCAGGGCCTTGGTCTGGTCCTTGGAGCCGTTCTCGTAGATGGACACAAAGACGTTGTGGTAGCCGAGGATGGCGCCGAGGCGGAACATGGTCGAGAATATGTCGGGGATGACGTCGAACGAGTTGTAGAGGTTGATGGCGAAGAAGTACTTGTGCTGGCGCGAGGCGACCTCGGCCCGCCTGCGCTGTTTCTGGATCTCGATGGGCTCTGGCTCTGACCAGGGGAAGGCGCGGCGGGGCGGGGGGGCGTGTCCGATGAGCGGGGCGTAGCGCTGGTGGGCCTGGTGGACATACTGCGGCTGGGAGTCGCGCATGCACTCGCGGGTGTGGTGCGGTGCGAGGTGTGTGAGGAGCTCGAGGACGCGGCGGCGCTGCTCAAAGGTGGGCATCTGCACGCTCCTGCGACCGGCTGGGCGGTGGTCGGCGCGCAGCTTTGTCGCGCCGCTGCCGCCTGACCACTGTGATGCGTCTGAGGGTGTGGATGCGGGGAATATGATGCGTGCGACGAGGAGGCCGATTGTGACGCCGAGGAGGAGGACGAGCGGGGGTGGGATGCGGCGGTATGCCTGGACGAGGTATGCGAGCGGGGACGCCGGCGGGTGGTCCTTTATCGGGGCTACGGAGAGGGAGGCGCGGCGGGTGTACATGGTCGGGTGCGGGGGAGTCTGTGCAAGTGCAGCAGCCAGGGAGTAAGGACAGCGAGTAGTAGGATGAGATCAAGCACAGAGGACAGCAGTGAAAGGTGTGTGCCTGTGGGATGTGCGCGCCTGGGATATCAAAGCCTAACAGGGACCGCCCCCTCCCCCTCCCTCTCGACCAATGGGCGTTCTCCGTGAGCACCGCCACTGCGCCCGCGCCCCATTAACGCTTTTACAGTGCGGGCTGCCTCGTCGCTGTCCTGCCCTCCGAGTCTCTGCGCTTGCGATTCACCCGCCTGAACCAAGGAGCGCGGCTCTGTTCGCTCGCATTCCGCGCACAAAGCCCCTCTTGCCCCGTTGCCCCCACCGTCTCTCCCCACGCGCGCGCTCCTCGGCTGGCGACCGACGGTCCCGAACTCGGATCCCGGTGAGTGCAGCGCGCCACGTCCCTCGTCCTGCCTCCTGCGCGTGTTGTCTGACCCGCTCCCGTCTGCGCGGTTCTGCAGCCGCCGGTCCATGTTACGGCGGACGACAAAGTCCACAGGCACACTCACCACCGCAACCCCGCCCCCGCCCGCCCTCGGCCTGTCCAACCTCGCCTCGGACCCGGACCCAGACCCGGCCCACACAAAGAAACACGCCCAGTCCTCCTCGCTCTCCCTCGACCACCCCATCCCCACCCCGTCCTCCCCGCCCCACCCGCACAGGCAGAACGGGCGCCACATCCCCCTCCACCACCGCCCCGACATGGGCTCGTCGGACAAGTCGCCCACTCTCATCCCTGCAAAACTGGCGACACCAGGCAGTGGTGGCCCAGGAGGAGGAGGAGCAGGAGGAGGAGGGCCCGCACAGCGCGTGCTCGGCCTGCCCCCGCGCGTGTGGGCCATCCTCGGCCTCCTCTCCTTCATCCTCTTCCTCTCCCGCCTCATCTTCCCGGCCTCCCCCATCCACCCCCTCGCACAGACCACGCCCTTCCCGCTAAAACCACGCGACTACCTCAACGCTTCCGCCACATCCCCGCCCCCATTCGACTTCTGCCCCATCTTCGGCCCCGGAGACGCCATCGCCGCAAAGTACGGCGCACATGCCCTCATGCGCTCCCGCGCCTACCTCGGCTCGGGCGCACGCATACAGCGCCTCCTCCGCCGCGCCCTCGAGGGCCGCCCAATCACAATCTCCGTCCTCGGCGGCTCCGTCTCCGCCTGCCACGGCGCGGGCGACGACCCCATCTCCCCGCGCTGCTACCCCTCCCGCTTCTTCCAGTGGTGGACCTCCGTCTTCCCCCACCCAGCCTCCGAGCTCACAAACGGCGCCGTCCGCCGCACCGACACGGGCTACTTTGCCTTCTGCTCCGCCCTCCACCTCCCAGACAGGACAGACCTCGTCATCCTCGAGTTCGACACCGAGGACCCGAACGACCCGGCCTGGCGCGAGCACTTTGAGCTCCTCGTACGCACAATCATGGTCCGCCCCGAGCAGCCCGCAGTCATCATCCTCGGCCACTTTGCCCCGCAGATGCAGCAGATGCACGGCTTTGCCGGCGCGGAGCTCCACCATACCGCCGTCGCCCAGTACTACGACATCCCGCACATCAGGTACGTCCCTTCTCCCGCCCATCCGAGCCATGTATGCGCGCTAACCCTATCTCAATCGCAGCATCAAAGGCCCGCTGTACAACGACTACCTGCTGAACCCGGACCTTACGCGCCAGACCTTCTACGCCGACCCGATCCTCGCCAACCCCACGGGCCACGAGCTCCTCGCCGACATCCTCATCTCCTACATGGAGTCGCAAGCCTGCCTGGCGTGGGATGCGGCCGTCGGGCGCGGCGCGTACGAGGTGCCCGAGCTGCTCAACACCGAGGGCGCCGACGAGCTGTACGAGGCGCGTGGGCTGTTTGGCGGCGTCGGCGTGCGCGTCGGCGGCTCGGACGTCAAGCAAGCCGGCAAAGAGTCCGGCAAAGGGCCGGCCAACGCCCTCTCCGCCCAGGAGAGGGAGGCGCTCCTGCTCCCCTTCCGCGTCCCGCCCCTGCGCCTCACCGCGCGCCCCGCGCGCATCCCGCGCCTCCCGCCCGAGCCCTACTGCGCCTCCGCGAACGACCTGATCAACCCTCTCCCGCCCTCGCTGTTCTACGGCAGCGGCTGGCACGCGTACCACCCGCCCACGACGCACGTGCACGACCTGAAGCCCGGCGAGGAGCGCCACTACTGGCACGCGACGCTCCCCACCTCCCGCGTGCGCATCCCCGTCAGGCTCATGGAGGGCGACGTCGCCGTGTGGTACCTGCGCGAGCCGCGCGGAATGGGCAGCGTCGTCAGCTGCTGGGTGGACAATAATTATGGCGGCGCGAGGGTGCTCGAGGGAGAGGCCGACGTGAACAACCCCGTGCCGACGTGAGTGCTTGTCCCTTGCCCTTATCCTCCCCCTCTCGCAGCGTCTTTCAGCTCTCTCACCTTGAAGACGTGTTATTGCTGCATCTCCTTCCTCCCTGCCTTCCTTCCCTTGGTCACCGCGAGAACGAGAATGAGAACGAAAGCTGACGACCCCACGCGCAGGCTCACATTCATAGACCGCTCCGTCGCCGCAGGCTCGCACTACGTCGAGTGCGAGCTGCACGGAGAGGAGGGCCACCCCGTCGCGCCCTTCCGCATCATGGGCGTCTTTGCCACATGACCCCGCTTCTGGCGGGAGGCCCGGCCCCGGGCCCCGGCCGGCCCCACGTCGGGGCACGAGGAAGCGTGCAGCGGGGCAGGAGAGATGGAGGCGGCGATGATAGACTGACTGACTGACTGACTGACTAGCCGGCACATTTGTCCCGAACCCTCTCACGCACCCCCTCCCCTCCCATCTTCCCAACCCTATCCCTCCCTACCCGTACCCTACCGTACCGTATATCCGCCCGCCCGTCCGTATCCGTATCCGTACCAGTGCTTTATCTCCCCTTGCCCACTTCCCTTCCCTTCCCAATTCCAATTCCGACTCCGACTCTGTCTCTGTCTCTGTCTTCCTACGTATGCTCTTTAATCCCCCCCAAGAAACCTGCTGTGATTCTACGTATTACACGACCGACTGCTCGGCGCTTGTCTTATTCAGTCCGCTTCCAGTTCCCCTTCTGCCTGTGCCTGTGCCTGTGCCTGTGCCTCCAACTCACCTATCTATCCTTCCCCTCCGTCTATGTTCCAGTCCCATGCTGTCACTAGCCGGACGAGCCGGACGAGCCCGTGTCCGACCCGTCCTGTCCTGTCCTGGGTTGTACCGCTCCCTCCCGCTTGGGCCCGGCCGTGGCGGTGGGGGTGAGGCGGGAAGAACGAACCGGTGAGAGTAAAAGGGACAACGAAGCCTCTGGCACTGTGCAGTACTAGTATGGGCCACGCGAATTCCGAGTCGACCCCGACGACGTGTCGAGTCCCCTATCCGTCCTCGACAATCTGTTACAGAAGACAGAAGACAGAAGACAGAAGACAGAAGACAGAAGACAGAAGATGCTGCTGCTCAGGGGCGGGGATTCATAATGCTCGCTAAGCACGCCATGATACTACTAGTAAGCTGTCAGCAGAATGGAAAACGTTCAGCTCTCTCTCTCCCTGCACCGCTGCCGGACTCGACTGGTGGCAAAGGTTGGGTGCCGTGCCCGGCAAAAGGCATGCCGGGTGATCGGACCCTTCGCCCCGCGCTCGGGCTGGATGGGGCAGGCGCGATCCACCCGCGGCGGCGGTCCACCCGGCCGTGGCCAGATGATCGCCACATTCTGTGCTCGCCGGCCTCCGCCCTCCGGCCTCGAGTGTGACGAGTGGGCGGTTACAGTAGACCGCCCTCGGCTTCATCCAGGCGGCACCCACATGCGCTGTAGCCCGTCCTCCCCCCCGCACCCTGCTTGCTTGCTGCCTGCTGCCTGACGATACCCAATGGCCGCACCCACCCCGCCGACATTCGACCTTGCCACCACCCGCTCGGCTTACACTGCCCAAGCCGACCCCGGCTCCGCCACAGGGAGCATGAGCATGAGCGTGACCGTCGTCGATGCCCCCGAGCCGGAGCACCTTCCCCACGCACACGAAGAGTATGACGAGAAGCAGCATCGCAACGAGGGCCCGCCGCCGGCTTGTCCGCGCATACGAAGGAATAAGGAGGGAGAGATCGTCGAGGACCTCGATGAGCGCGTGTACCCCGGAGAGGGCGACGAGGCGATCAAGCGGGACGAGACGGACGACTTCCCGGACGGAGGGCTCAGGGCGTGGCTCATCGTCGTGGGCGGCGTGTGTATCACCTTTGCTTCGTAAGCACGGTGGGATGCTGTTGCTTGGGACGCACACTGACAGTTGCCCCAGATTCGGGTTCGTCAATGCGTGGGGCGTCTTCCAGAGCTACTACGAGACGACCCTCCTGCGGGACGTGAGCCCGTCATCAATGTGCGTCCCTCCCCTCCCCTCCCCTCCCCACAGCCTCAGCTGACCCGCCTGCAGAGCCTGGATCGGCAGTCTCCAGTACTCGCTCACCTTCCTCCCGGGGCTATTCACCGGCCGACTCTTCGACCTCGGCTACTTCCACATCCCCCTCGGCATAGCTTCTGCCGTGCTCGTCGTATCGAGCTTCATCGTTGCCGAGTGCACGCAGTACTGGCACTTTGTCCTCGCCCAGGGCATCGTAGTGGGGCTCGGGAGCGGCTGCGTGTTCGGCCCGACGATGGCGGTCGTCTCGCATTGGTGTACGTCTCCTTTACCTTCCCGCCCTCCTGGGGCTGCGTGCTGACTGCGCACAGGGCACAAGAAACGCTCCATGGCGTTCGGCATCGTCGCGATCGGCTCCTCCCTCGGGGGCACGCTCCTCCCCATCGCCGTGTCCAAGCTCCTCCCGCTCGTCGGCTTCCCGTGGACGATGCGCATCATCGGGTTCATCCTGCTTGCCACGACCGCGTTCGCAAACCTCGTCATGAAGCGGCGGCTGCCGCCCGTGAACGTCAAGGGCGGGCTGGTGAACCTTGCTGCGTTCAAGCATATCCCGTACACACTGTACACGGCCGCGACGTGCGTGACCTTCCTGGGGCTGTACACCGGTGCGCTGCCTGCTCTTGAGCGTGTATGCGCCTGCTGACGTGTATGCAGCATTGACCTACTTCAACGTCTCCGCCCAACAGCCTGGCATCAACCCCTCCGTGATCTCCTACATCGTCTCGATCGCGAACGCAGCCTCAACGGTCGGACGCCTAACGTCCGGCGCGCTCGCAGACCACATGGGCCCCGTGAACGTCCTCATCCCCTTCACGGCCCTCGCGGCGGTGACAACCTACGCCTGGCCGTACTGCACGACCACAGCCAGCATCATCGTCATCGCGATCATCTACGGGCTGTCGAGCGGCGCGTACGTGGGGCTGATGGGCGCGCCCCTGGCCCAGATGGGCCTGCTCACGGACATGGGCAGGCGCATGGGCATGACACTCAGCATCGCCGCGGCCTTCGTACGTCCCTTCGCGTCTGTTGCGGCGCTTGGCTGACGGGACTTGTGCGCGTGCTCAGGCGCTCACCGGGCCGCCGATATCAGGAGCGATCTACGACACGTACGGGAGCTTCCACCAGGTGGGGTTCTACGCCGGGTGCGTACTTGCCGCGCAGAACGCACATAGGCCCTCGCTCATGCGCCCAACCTTACGCATTCACAGGTCCATGGTGATCGCCTCGTGCGTGCTGCTGATCGGCACCAAGTACGCCGCCACGGGCTCGTTATGGTCCAAGTACTAGCTTGGCATGGAGACGCGCACGAACGTTGGGCATTGGCGGACGGATCTTTGGCGGACGGAAGGGGCGCATAGATGGACATCATCCTCACGGCACACACCGCGCATATCAGGTGCGCATTATACTAGATGTAGCATATAATCCATTTCATTATCGAGATCGCCGCTATTCTGGTTAGGTGCACAGCACCGGGTGATGCCGTGTGGCCTGAAGCTATTGGGAGATGCACAGTGAGCGCTGCGGAGGGTGGAGAACGTGTTCAAACGGCGCGGTCGCGAGGGCGTGCCGTTGGTGTCTCGTGCGACCTAGTCGTCGTACAACACCGGTGTGTTGACAGAAGACGCAGAGCTGGGGGAGGACTACTGCAGGTCATAACGTGGAGAGGACGGAGGGGCGGGCGTGCAAGGGTGTCAGGGATGATGACCGCATCGGAGGCGGGGTGCCGCTCAGATTAAGGAATGCAGGAGAAGACAGTTCGGCAAGAGGTTCCGGACGCGTGAATCGGCGGCACAAGTGTCGTGATCGTGGTCTGACGAGGCTGGGGGGATGTCAAATATAGCGAGGTTTCAGAGGAAACTAAAGAGGAAGACGAGTGTATGAGCAGAAAGAGGTATTCTTGATACTCGCTTCGACAGTCGTAGCTCTGACGGACGGAAAGATCAACCCGGCCGCGGACGCAACGGCAATTGACGGGTGGTCTTCCTCGACAATCTGTAAGAAGCGAGCCGGGAAGAATACAGTCCATTAGGAATGTGTGCAAAGGTGCCTGGGACAGGTTGATCATAGTCTGACGGTCTGACAAGGACTGGTCGACCTTTGGGGTGTTCACTTCGCTTGCTGAGTTATAGCATTGACGGAGAGGGAAGCGGAAGGTTGAATGAAAAGCTGCTTTATCGTAAAAGGGAGAGTGTGTATGCCCTGCATGGAGTGAGCGGCCCCTGCCCTGATCCACGCCGTTTCGGCACTGAGAGACGACAGACGTCCCTACTGGGAGGCGGGGTATTATCACGTGATCCTGCATGGACCACTCGCAGGAACAACTCACCACGCGCTTGGTGAGCACGCTTCCACGCCCACGAGGGTTTCTTTATAATCCTCGTAAGCACACCATGATTTGGTCAGCAATGCAAACAGTTCTCTGCGAGTCTGCACAGTGGCTGTCGCAGATGCTGCATATGACCGGAATAATTCGTTTCTTCGCACTCGACCTGGCAAATGCTGCCTACCGGCCTTACCAGCGTCCTCCCGCCGGAACACGCCGATCGAACCATCGCCTCGCCCTCCACCTCGCAAAGGCTGTATGGGGAAGACGCAATCCACCGGGCAGCCCACGGCAGATGGGTACATCTTTGCTACCCGGCCTCTCGCCTCCACTGGCCTATACATGCGTTTTAGATGGTCTCGCCCCCACCCCCTGCTTCCTGCTCGTGCTTTGCTGCTTCTGCTTCTGCTGACTGCGTGAGAGTACCCGAATGGCTGCACTGACCCCGCCGACGTTCGACATCGGTACGAGAGACTCGGCCTACAATGCGGAAGGCGACCCGGTCTCCGTCACAGGGAGCATGACGATGGTCAATGCTCCCGAGCCGGAGCACCTTCCCCACGCGCGTGATGACCAGAAGGAGAAACACCGCCAGGAGGAGCGCGTACGTGGGGCTGATGGCGGCGCCCTTGGCGCAGATGGGGTTGCTCACGGACATGGGGCGGAGGATGGGCATGACACTCACCATCGCCGCGTTTTTCGCAAGTCCTTTCGCGTCTGCTTTGGAGCTCAGGCTTACGCGCGTGTTCAGGCGCTTACCGGGCCACCGATATCAGGTGCGATCTACGACAGGTACGGGAGCTTCCACCAGGTCGGGTTCTATGCCGGGTGCGTACTTTCCGCGTAGAACGCGTACAGACTCAGGCATCACGCGCGTGTGGTCGCAGGTCGATGGTGATCGGCTCTTGCGTGCTGCTCGCGGGCACCAAGTATGCGGCAACCGGATCGCTCTGGGCGAAGTACTAGCTCCGTGTGTATACGCGTATGCACAGGAGCATTGTATCTCTGCGGACGGATCCTGGTGGAGGATGGAAGGGGCGGATGGAAGGTAACCATTATCCTGGCGCACACCTCGCATACCAGACGCGCAACGTGCTGATAGATGGGCATGGAGTCACAGGCTACTTACTGGGCGCAGCTGAATCTGTCGTGCATGGGTGGGCATCTGAGACGATCACTGCCGGTTAATCTCATGCCATTGTATGTCTTGCATTATATCTATGTACAAACACATGGGCGCAATGTCGTGTATACGCGCGTCCCAAAGGAGCAGGTTTCCAAGCGGACGAGAGCCGCTCACCACCAGTCTCCCTGCGCCTTCATCGCGTCCGCGACCTTGATGAACCCGGCGACGTTGGCGCCGCTCAACAAGCTGGGGAGCTCGCCACCGGCGAGGGACTCGCCCGAGAACTTGCTGCCCGCGTCGTAGCAGATCTATTCTCGCAGTCAGTAACAGCTAGCCCAAGAGCTGAAGAACGAGACACACGTTAAAGCAGTTGGTCATGATCCCCTTGAGCTTGGCGTCGACCTCCTCGCTAGTCCACGTGAGCCTCTGCGAGTTCTGCGCCATCTCCAATCCGGAAACAGCCACGCCGCCGCAGTTGCTCGCCTTGCCGGGCGCGTACCAGACGGAGCTCTTGCCGCCCTTCTTCCGCGCCGCCTCAAACACCTCGATGGCCTGGACAGTGCAGCCCATGTTACTGCCCTCGGCGACGATGCGCACGCCGGCCTTGACCAGCGCCTCGGCCTCGGCGCCGGAGACCTCGTTCTGCGTCGCGCAGGGGAGCGCGATGTGCACGGTGGGGAGGAGTGCCCAGGGCCGCTCGCCGGGCACGTACTCGATCCCCGTGGACGCGGTGAGGGAGAGCGTGGAGAGCGCGCCGCCCGAGAGTTTGAGCGCCTGGATCGACTCGACAAGCTCCTTCGTGATGCCCTTGCCTGCGCTGGGGTTGCGCACGATCAGAGAGCCCTTGCTGTCCGAGAGGGAAAGGACGGTGCCGCCCAGCTCGAGCACCTTGAGCGCAGTGTACTGCGCGACGTTGCCCGAGCCAGAGATAGCCACGAGCGTCGAGGGCGAAGCGAGCGTGTGCTCCGGGCAGAACTTGGCGATCATCTATGCGCATACAGTCAGCCTCCGCCATCCCTGCAACAGAGATAGAAGAAAGCAGAACGCACATGCTCGACATAGTAGATCAGCCCGTACCCCGTGGCCTCCGGGCGGATGTAGCTGCCACCCCAAGTGAGGCCCTTGCCCGTGAGGACGCCGACCCACTCGTTCCTGAGCTTCTTGTACTGCCCGAACATGAACGCGACCTCCCGCCCGCCCGTGCCGATGTCGCCCGCGGGCACGTCCGTGTCCTTGCCGATGTGGCGCGAGAGCTCGGTCATGAACGCCTGGCAGAACCGCCGGATCTCTGCGTCCGACTTGCCCTTGGGGTCGAAGTCTGAGCCACCCTTTCCGCCGCCCATCGACAGACCGGTAAGAGCGTTCTTGAACGTTTGCTCGAACCCGAGGAACTTGAGGATCGACAGGTTCACGCTGGGGTGCAAGCGCAGGCCACCCTTGTACGGGCCGAGCGCCGAGTTGTACTACATTCCGGGTCAGCAACCCCATCTTTTTCCCGGTGAAACAGGACAAGACGCACCTGGACACGGTACCCCCTCTGGACACGACACTGCCCCTCATCGTCCTCCCAGGTAACGCGGAACTGGACGATGCGCTCGGGGATCTGCACGATCTCGAGCGCCTTCTTGTACTCTGGATGGGTATGCAGGAAGGGACCGAGGGAGGTGGTCAGCTCGAGCAGCGCCTAAGCGAGGAAGGTTAGCGCAGATCCAGCACATGAAGGGCGGGGGTGGGCGGGGCGGAGGGGACCGGGGCGAAGGGGGCAGAGGGGGAATGAGAGGCGGGAGACGGATGGGAGGGGCGCTTGGCAAGCCCAGCCCAGCCCGCGCCTGCCAAGGGGAGAGGGCTCACCTGCTCGAACTCTGGCTCAGTAGGCTGGACCATCGCTTGTCGCTTGAGTATATTCCGGGTTGTCAAAAGAGTACGGGAGGGAGTAGGTAGGTTTGCGAGGTGTAGACAGAGGAGAGCTGCTTGTCTGTCCGGTCGCAGGCCAAACAGGCGCGCTCATATACCCCACGCCCACGGTCTTATCTCCCCGCCCTGTCCCTCTCTGCACCAGGCGTTATCTCCCACCAGTGCCATACCGCAGACGCGTCCCTAGCCTACTGTAGCACCCAGCGCGCTCCAGGGCTCCCTCCGTGGATCCATAGCACAGCTAAGGAGAGGCGCAAATCTTCCAGTTGGGAGAAGGGGACCGGTCGGCCCTGTTCGTGCGATTCGGGGAGGGGGAGGGGGCGCTAGACTCGACCTGTGTCTCTCACCGCGGCGGCGGCGGGAAGGCACGGACGGCGTGGACGCGGGAGACTCCGAACCGGCAAGGGTCCGGCGCTAACCACGGCAGGCGCTTTGCGACTTGGCAGATGTGTTACTACCGTACTGTATGTGCTGGGGGGCAAGCCTATCTCGTGGGACAGCCCGATGGGGCATATGAATACGACACTAGACACATTGAGCTTGATAACAACACAATGCACTTCGACGTGCGTAACGAGCGTTGCTCCTCGTCCGTCCATAGTGTCCTGTAGGCCCCCCGAGAGCACAACAAATATGTTCCACTTCCCTCTATTCCTCTCTGACAAACCCGCCCATCAGCCGCGCATTGAAAATCCGCGCGGTTCTGCCCGCAAGATCATCCCCCATACAGAGGAAAGCGCGCGCAGACTCGTACATTTCGGCCGCCCAACGCTGGTCGGACTGATGCGAGAGCGTGACTCGGCGCGCGCGCGCCGAGGACCCTTTGGCCGCCAGGGACAATGAGCTGCAGCGGCATGTGCATGTGCGATGACGAGCCCATCTAGTGGAAATTTTACTGCTGTTCTCATGAACGAGTCTGTTACGAAACCGAGATCGGGCTTTGTTGATGATGATGAGGTTAACGGGACATCTTTCCCGCGTGGGCGGTGCGGGGTATGCATTGCAGGTGGGCATTGTAGGAACGCGAAAATTTGCATGGAGTCTGTATTAGAGCGGCGCACGCGGAACAACTGCGGTACGGTGCAGAATGTTAGCATTTACAGATGCGAAAATTTTCCTTGCGCCGTGCGGCTGATCTGGAGAACGAACGTTCTCATTGATGTTGATGTTGGGAAACGGTGCCTGACAAGGATGTGCGGTTATGCGTCTCCGAGTGCGAGCACACAACGGTTTCGCCGCCGATTCGACAAATAAGCTTTTCAATATCCTTTCGTCTTTTCATCGCCGCAGGAGATGCCCGGGCAACGTATTCCAAACTTCTCTGACCACTTGTCCGAGTGTCTCGGGTTCGGGCATAGCGAAGAAAAATTGGATTGTATGCGCCCAGTGGACAACGGAGCCCCTGGAACCTCGAAGAGACAGCAATCTCACCAGCTCCACGCCTCAAGCGCCTCCTTGGCACCCTCCCACTCGCTCTCGATGACCGTCTTCACCTTCTCGCTCCTGGGCGTGATGCTGCACCTGAACGGCTTGGGCTTGCTATTGAACCCGTCCGTATAGTCCCATGTGTCCGGCAGCGGCTCGCCCTTCACAGGCGCGATATCGAACCCCCACATGATGCGCGCTGCGAGGAGGAAGATGGAGTTGCTGGCCAGATGACGGCCGGGGCAGATGCGCCGGCCGAAGCCGAAGGGCAGGTCAAAGTCCTTCAGCCGCGGGTCCGTCGTCGTCAGGAACCGCTCGGGGAGGAAGTTGTCCGGGTCTGGGAACATCACGGGGTCACGCATGATGCCGTCCAGGTTGGCAAAGACTGTGGACCCGGCGGGGATGAACATCCCCTCGTAGTAGTCGTCCTCCGTTACGGCGTGCGGGGTACCGCCCAGGACGGCTACAGGGCGCCAGCGCAGGGCTTCGTTGCATGTTGCGCGCACGTAGGGGAGAGAGTCGTGATCCTCGAATGTTGGCATGCGATCGGGGCCGATGACGCGGTCAAGCTCTTCCTGTGCTTTGCGCAGCACTTCGGGGTGATGCACCAGAGCCACTGCAAGCTAATCAGCCGCATCTCCCACCCGCATACAAGCCACTCACAGATCATAGTCAACATCGTCCCCGCAGTAGTCTCGATGCCCGCGCCAAACGGCGTCGAGCACGCATACGCGAGCGCGAGCTCGTCCAGGCCCGTCTTCGCCTCGCCCGCCTCGACCAGCTCCTTGGCGAGGCACGGCTTGCACGTGCCATCCGCCATCTTGGCCTTGACGTCGTTCACGAGGTGCGTGTATAGCTCGATGTCCTTCTGCTTGCGCTCTTCGGCTTCTTTCCGGAAGGTTTGCATCCAGCGCTGGTGGACCTGTCAGTGTAGAACAAAGCATATAGGGAATGTCGACATACAGGAAGCTTAAGAAGGATGGGGAACGATTCGACGGCGTACTTGCCGGGGATGTTGACGCTTGTCAGATCTACGAATCGGATCAGCATGATGTGCAAAACTCTTTTCCCCTTCCGCGTACATTCCATAGCCGCATTATTCTCCTTCACAATCCACTCATCAAGGCTCTCGATCCTCCTTCCATAGGTGACGCTGACAACAACACTCGCCGCATAGCGCTGCAAGTGGGTCTCGAACCCTTCTGGCTGAGTCAACAGATCCCACATAAGCCGCTTGCTCTCCAAGCTCTGGATAGGCTTGTACGTGTCCGCCGCCCGATTATGGAACCCGGTGTTGAGCACCTTGCGCCACTTGCGCCACTCGGCGTTGTTGGGCATCATCAGCCCGCGCCGGTTCTCGCTCAGGATTTCCCCGGACATGATGAATCGCGGGCGGGAGGAGTAGATGTTGGAGCGCTTTTCGAGCAGGTCCCACGCGGCTTGCGCGGTGCCCAGGACGATCACGGGCGTCTTGCCGAGGTAGATGGAGACGACCGGACCTGAGAGGGCATCAGTCTGCGTTACTATCTTACAGCTGTAAGGAAAAGGCGCACCGTACTCCGCGTTCCATTCTGCGAACTTCCTCCACGGCTTCGCCTTCGGCAGCTGGTGCCTGTTGCCCACGAACGGCGCAGGGGGCGGGCCAGGAGGCATGTCCTTCCGCTTCAGGTGGGTGAAGAAGTAGTACACGGCTAGGCCAACGACCGCGACGGCCACGAAGGCGACATCGCGGTATGGCGTTGAGGACAGCACTTGGGTGATGGGCGACATGTTGCTCGCAGCTTCGACAGGGAGGGACGCAGAGGCGAGGAAGCCCGGCCGCGCTGAGCGAGGTCAGGCTTACTTATAGTTGCCGCTGTCGATGGGTCATCGTTCGCCAGGGTCTGGGGCGAAGGACGGCGACTGAATACAGTACCGCCAACGGGGTTGAGGCGGGAGAAGGGAGTTTGCGGGGAGTGCGGATTGGACGAGAAGCAGCCGGATGAAAGAAGCGCCGGGCAGTGACCATCACGCGTCAACCTTTATGCGGCGCCCATGGAACCGGACGCGTTGCTGGTACAGTATGGAAATCTGTGTTTACAACAACTGGGTCAGTTTGTACGCGCGAGTTACCGTCATGATCCACTTTGATTTCGATGTTCCAAAGAGTACAGACTATCTATGATGCTGGAATTTGTTGTTGGGCAAGAGAACACACTATGCAAGAAGTACGGCTAAACGATTGCGTTTGTTGATGGTAGTTGAACAAGAAAGAGGAAAACCTATATGCCCAAAACGTGCTAAGAGAACAAATGATTGGGTTCATGCCGAGTGTACAAAGAGTCAACAAGTCGTGCCGAGATGTTACAGAAGATCGAGAGAGAAATAAGTGTTGAGGAGATGCGAGGCTACTCCACCCACTGACCGGCGGTAGCGAGGCTGTAGAACGCGCCGCGCTGCGCCATGAGGTCGTCGAACAGGCCCTGCTCGGCGACCTCGCCATCCTTGAGGCACACAACCCGGTCGCACATCTGCATGATCGGCAGCTTGTGCGTGATCATGACAACCGTCTTGCCTGGCATGGCCCTGCGGATCGTCTTGAGGATCGCGCTCTCGTTGAGCGCGTCCAGGCTCGCCGTGCACTCGTCGAAGATGTAGATGTCCGCGTTGCGCACCAGCGCGCGCGCGATCCGCAGCCGCTGCGCCTGCCCCTCGGAGAGGTCGTTGTTTCCGTTCCCCGCGCCGATCGGCGTGTCGTACCCCTCCGGAAGGGACATGATGAAGTCGTGGATGTTGGCGTCCCGTGCGGCGGAGACGATGGCCTCCAGCGGGATGTCGAATGCGCCGTAGCTGATGTTCTCCTTGACGGACGTGGGGAAGATCGCAGAGTGCTGCGAGACGACGGCGATGTTGCGCCGCACTTGGGCGGCATCGCTTGAGGACAGAGGCTGCTCGTCGAGCAAGATGTTTCCGTCCACGGGCTCGTACAGGCGCTGCAGGAGCGCGGCGATGGTGGACTTGCCGGAGCCAGACGGGCCAACGATGGCGACGCACTCGCCGGGGTTGATCGCAAAGTTGACCTGCTTCAGGATGACGTTGTCGGGCCGAGACTGGTAGCTGAAGTTGACGTCCTGGAACCGGATGATGCCGTCTGTCTTGAGCGATAGCGAGCCAGAGTCATCAGATGGTTGGTTGTCCTCCAGCTCGAGCAGCTTGAGGATATCGACCGCTGCCTGGAACGACTTGGCCATGGGCTGGACGACTTGCAGGACCTGGGCGCCGTTGACAATAGAGAACACAACCAGGGTCATGACCTGCACCATCGAGCCGTAAGTGTACAAGCCCACCGCCACAAGCTTTGCCGCGACGAGGAACAAGACCGCCTCCGAGATGAAGATGAGCGCGTTGAGCAGGCCGAACGCGCAGCCCATGATCCACGCGCGGGAAATGCCGACCTTGACCGCATTGTCCAGCGTGAGAACGAACTGCTTCCTGAACTCCTCCTCGAGACCGAGTCCACGAATCGCACGGATGTTCTTGATCGCATTGCTGTACCGCTCCGAGATGACGGTACGGCTCTTGCGGCCAACGTGCTCCGCCTTCATACTGAGGATGAATTGACCGACGGCGGCGAGCACAAAGAGGGGGGCAAGACCGAAGCCGACTAAGGCCAGCTGCCAACCGATGATCATGGCCCATACCATCGCGCCGCCAAGCATCGTCGCCGCAGTCACGATCTGCGGTGCAACCTGAGACACGAGCTCCGTAGTATCCTCCCCAGCCTTGAATATCATGGGCTGGACCTTGTACTCTGGGTTCTCGTCGTGCCACGATTTGTCCTGCTTCAGCACCAGTCCGATAATCTTCGTCCGCAGCTTGTTAACCCATGCATGGCCAACGTACTCCATGGCGAAGGTCTTCAGGAAGATAGTGAGACCGTCGCCGAAGATGAGGCCAAGAACAGTGCAAGCCGCGATCGTGACGGCAGTGAAGTCCATCCCCTGGGGACCAAGGGCGACCTGAGCGAGAAGACGGGCGAGGAAGAACGAGAAGAGTGGGGTTGCCGCACCGTTCGCAACAGCAGACAGCAAGCCGAGGAAGAACGCCCATTTGTGCGGGATGGTCGGAAAAAGGCGCCTGATCATGGTCCACGTCGACGGTATGGCCTCGGGTTGCGGTTCCAGCGCTGCCGCGCGTCCCTGCACCACGATCTCAATCTCCTGGGCAGCCCTCTCCATCTCAACATCAGTCCATCGCCTCCGCTCGCTGTGCAACGTGTTCTGAGAACGCTTCCTGCGGACAGCCGCCCCTGTCTGGCGAAGATATTCCACCTCGTAGTCGTTCGTGGAGTCTTCGCCTTCGTCAGAAATTGACTCCATCGACCCACCCATCAGGTTGTAGAAGGGCGGTGGGGGCGAAGAGGGCGGGGAACCATGGCGGTAGGGAAAGGGGATTTGGGGGAGAGCGCTGGCGTGCCTGGGTCGAGGAAGGAACGAGAGGAACTTGGACCGCCGTTTGGGCTGAGGCGATGGTGTGCGCTCGCGGGTGGACTCCTTCTCGCATGTCTCATCTTCGTTCTGCTGACGATCGGGATGACGGTGTAACAGATCCGTGATGGCACTCTTCAGCTGGCCGACCTGCATCGTTGCGTGCTTCCGCCATCTAGTGATCCTGCCATCTTCGGCTCCCTCTGCAATGGCATCCCAGCCCTGCCACCCGCCCTCGTCCTCATCAACGTCCTGGCTAGCAGCACCCTGTCCTCCCGCTTGTTCCCTAGCCATTCTGGAGAACTCGCCACCCTCGACCTCCTCAAGATCGCGCCTGAATCCTTGCTCGACGACGTGGCCATCCTTGAGGACATAGGCAAACGACGAGGGCGAGAGCTCGGACAAGTCGTGGGTGATGACGATGGTCGTCTTACCCCTACGCCACTGACGCAGAGCGGAGAAGACCAGCATGCGGGAGGAGATATCGAGATGCGAAGTTGCTTCATCGAGGATGAGGATCTCTGGGTCACGCACACGTGCACGCGCGAGCGCGAGCCGCTGCTGCTGTCCACCGCTGAGAGTCACGCCTGCGCCGTTTTCACCAAGAAGACAGCCGAGTCCTCCGGGAAGAGAGCTGACGAACTCCTCAAGCATCGTCATCCTCAGCGCTTCACGAACGAGCTCGTCCGATACATCGGTAGGATCGCGGGCGGCAATGCAGATGTTGTCCCTGACGCTCATGTCGAACACGACGCCTCCACCGAGTTGCACAAGGGCGGCACGCTCACGCAGCTCGCCCCCGTTCAGTGCGGGAATGCCGTCAATGGTGATGACACCCATTCGCTGATCCTCGACTGGTGGAAGGTTGTACATCCCGACGAGAAGAGCAGCAAGCGTGCTCTTTCCAGACCCAGAGCCTCCGACGACGAATGTGAGGTCACCAGCGGGGAAGAAAACGCTGACGTCCTCAAGCGCCGGAGGCCAAGGTCGCGAAGGGTAGAAGAAGGTCAGGTGGGAGATGTCGATCGCACCTCTTGGCTGATGGGGGCGGGTTTTGCGCGTGCTGGAATTCCGAGAGTGATGCGTCTTTGTCCGCTGAGTGCGTACGGAAACCAGAGAGGTGCTGTGGGTTGAGGCACCGGAGAACGCGCGCGATTGACGGCGAGCGACAGCGAGGTCGATTCTGCTGCGGGAGAAGGAACGGGAGCGACGTCTCGGCGTCTGAGGTGCGCTGTCGCCATCGATGTCGTCCGTCACGTCCTGTCCCTCGAGAGTGGTGCGTCGGGAGAGGTCATACGGCGGGAGCTCCTCGTCGAACACTTCCTCCTCATCAGGAAGCACTCCCTCGTATTCCTCGTACGCCTCGCTGAGCTCAACCGGGGCAGGCTCGACGAGCTCCACCAGGCGCACCATCGCCTCCTTTCCCTTCATGTAGTGAGCGATGGGCTCGAGCAGCATCTGCGCGTTCGACGAGGCAATGAGGCACGCCCAGAAGACGCTCATGACGCTGCCCGGGGAAAGCTTGCCCTCCTGTACCAGGCGGGCGCCGAACCAGAAGGCAGTGACGAAAGTGCCGGAGATGATGAACTTGTTGGTCCCCTGCCGGGTTGCCCAGAAGAACGATTGCCGGTCTTCCTCCTTGCGCCAGTGCCCAAGCAGGCCCGTGAGGTATGAGACGGTTGGCTGGGCACCGTTGAACGCCTTAACGGTAGCGATGTTGACAAGACTATTGGAGAGGAAGCTCGCCACACGCAGCTTGAGGTCCTCGAATGTCTCCTCGTTTTTGGACATGAATCGTCGGAGGATGTGGTCCGAGATGAGCATCACCGGGATTGCCGCCAGGATGAGCACAGAGAGCAACGGGGAGCCCACAAAGGCGAGAACGAGAGCGATGAGCGTCGTGGTGAGGTGCTCCAGGATCCGCGGGAGATGCATGCAGATGGCGAGACGGACCTCGTCCGTGTCTCTGCACGTTTGTCAGCCGAGACCGCGTATCCACCGGAGACGACGTACTGAGCAAACTTGGTCTGCATGCCACCCGCGTTACCATCTCCACCTTCCTTGCTGACCTGCAAATCGAACCACTCCATCTCCCTCCCGACAACGCTCACGAACACCCTCTCCCGGACCGTCCTGCAAATTCGCTCGCTCACACGCACCCAAAGGCTACTCCCCACGCAGCTGACTGCCATCACGCCGACAGCCAGGGCACCCAGTTCGGCGGATGTGATCCCGACGCTGTGAAAGAGCGTGTTGGCGTCGTTTGCTGTCGCGCCGGTAACGGGGAAGTTGGCGAACGCGTCAAACGCTTCGCCGATCACTTGTGTCATGAACGGCGCGCATCCGCCCAGAGCGATGGAGATGCAGACGGATGGGAATAGCAGTGTCCAGCCATCTTTCCGGGAGAGCGCGGAGAATAGGAGTACGGTGGTCGGGCGGGGAGGCTTGTACGCCGTGTATGCTGGTGGAAGGACTGCCGGAGGAAGCTCGAGCGGGGTGACAGGCGTGCGATTGAGTCGAGGTTGCTGATCGGACGGAGGACCAGGGCGGGAAGCACGCTCCTCGTCCTCGCCGTCGAGCAGGTCGACAACATCCAGCTCTTCAAGCTCGCTTGTAGAGGAGAACGGCACGGGCGAGAGAGGAGATGACGGGTCGGTTACCGGCGAGCTGGGGAAGGAGATGGCAGGCGTAGAAGGGTCGGAGGGCGGGACGTTGATACGCAGATCCGGGCGGCGCATGTTGAATAGATGGGTCTAGAGTATTCTGGGTGAGAAAGAAAGGTGCAGTTGGTGGTGATTCTGCCCCGAGTCAGCAACATCGGGATGAGTAAGGTGAAAAGCTCACGATGGGTGATATGCAGATTATGGGGCTCGCTGAGCTCTCAGTATAGTGTAGAGGATGGTCAGGTAGTGATCTCGTCGGCGTCCGGGCGGTAAGCGGAGGAGCGGCGGTAGGGGATAGGAGGCTGGGGGGGTGATAGGCGGCGGAGAGGGAGTGGGGGTAGTGGAAGTGGCCAAGGAGGGGAGAAGGGGAAAGGGGCGCCAACCACAACGGTCAAGCGTAGCAAGGTAGATGAACAATACGGGGAAGGGTCCAGCGGCAGAGAGACTCGTTTTGTTGCACACCCGGGAGGTTAGGAAAGGGCAGGGTTCGGGCGGATTCGTGTTGTCTCGGGGAAGTGCTGGAAGTCGGGACAAAAACGAGATTTGTGACGGGAAGCTGGAATGCTCTTATACAGCCTCGAGGCAGGCTGTCGGTCCTCTCCCCTCCCCGCCGATGTTATATGCTGCTCCCCTCTGCCATCTCGCTCGCTGCCGCACCCACCATGTCTGAGTATAGGGCACGACGCCCTCGACACCACCGGCATTGGCGTCGCTCAGGCTGATTGGTGCAACACCACCGCCTATGCTCAAACAAAGGCCCGGCTCGAGTCGCCCCATTCGTTTCTCTTCCAGCATCAGTTTTCGTATATTCCAATGGACTCGTTGGCGTCGCATGCCGTGCGTAGCGTCGCCAGCAGGGTTGGATGGGGATAAGGTCGCATCGTCTTGCGGCTTCGCGGGGACAAACAAATGTTGCTGCGATGTGCGCACGCGCAAACGAACAACGCGGAACCAAATGTGAGTGCGAGCGAGCTCCTCATTGGCTGGCGCCTTGACGACGGCATGCGCACCGCGCGTCGTGAGGAACGCCTTTGTTCTCAAATTCTTACTCCTTCACCTCTTTGTGGCCGCCTGCCCCCTCAAACGACGAATAATGGGGTGAAAGCTGGAGCTTGCATATTCTTCCAGAGCGATACCCGATGCAATACTTGTTCTGGAGGAGCCGTGCTCCTGTTTGGCTATATGCCCGGCACCCCTGCGGCGCCACACGAATCACTGCGAGTGTCTTTTGAGGCTAAGCTCAGAACAGCAAAGACTTCACTTTCCCTATGCCGATTGCCGTGGTAGCCAGCATTGCTGCAGCATGATATAGTAGGAGGTTTTTACCAATCCGAGTTTCAGCCTGTGTTTACGAAAGCTACGGACCTAGTTCCCCGCTTCTTTCTTGCTTCTTCCCTCGCTTTTCTCATACTCTTGGCTACACAATAGCTGAATAGATCGGAAGATACATCATATGTACAATCGTTCCAATCCCTTCTGACTTCAAGCATACGTGCCGTTATTGCAATTGATTTCTATTCATCACACATTCGACATTCTCGACCCACCTGGGTGTAGACTTAACGGAAGTACTGAGGTGCATAGCCCTTGACCTCATCCCACCCCTGATCGATCGCATCAACCACATCCTGCGGAAGCGGCCCCTTTGCAGAGTCGTCAAGGTTGCTTGCCAGCTGCTCCGGGCTCGTCGCACCGAGGATGACACCGTCCTCCGGCCCGAGCGCCGAATGGTGCTGGCACCACCGCCAGGCGACCTCGGACATACGTAGGCCGTGCTTGTCCGCCGCGTCCTTGATCCGCTTGATCGCCTCGAAGTAGCCGTCGCGGAAGTACCGGCCGTGGTACACCTTGGCGACGTCGGGGTTGAGCGAGAAGCGCCCGGACTTTTCCGCGTCCTCGGGAGAGAGCATCTTGCCCGCCAGGAAACCACCAGCCAGAGGGTTGTAGATCGTCAGACGTATGCCGTACTTCTTCAATGCGGGGACAAGCTCGGGCTCGATGCCACGTGCGAGAGCGTGATACATGGCTGAAGGCAAGGTCAGCCGTGGCTGTCTGTCTGAGGATAACGAATGGCGCACCCTGGTATACCTTAGGCTGGATCCATCCCCTTTCCTTGCACAGCGTCACCATCTCCGCAACCTCCCATGCCGGAAAGTTTGACAAGCCGAGGATCTCGAACAGACCCTCCTTGTGCATCTTGTCCAGCTCCGCACATGTCTCCTCGAACGGCGTAGTGCGGTCGGGTGCGTGCAGATAGAAGATGCGCACGCTCTTCCGGTTCAACGCCTTGAGGGACGTCAGGAGTGCCTCGCGCACACCAGCAGCCTTGTGGAAGTTGGGTGCATTGGGCCAGACCCTGCAAGATATCGTCAGACGCGCAAAGGATGCCAGTAAGAGAGAACGCACTTGGTGTCAATGACGGCGCTCGCAGGCAAGTCGAGTTTGCTAAGATACTGCTCGGTCGTACCTCCTGCGTAGCCGCGAGCGGTATCAAGCTCGGTGTACCCATACTTGAAGAACACGTCGAGGATGGCTTGGCAGTCCTTCAGGTCGGGCGTGCGCACAGCTGGTATCGGGTCAGTCAGCACATGCAACAATGTAAGCAGGTAGCACACGCACGTCCATTGCCCGCCTCCCCCATCGTCATCGTCCCCATGATCATCGGCACACGAGCAGGTCCCATTGTTGATAGGCCGTCGCTGAATGAGTCGAGGTACTGTGACAGATACGTGAAGGCTTGGGAATGCACCCTTGACGGATCACGTCAATCAAGCCTAATGGCTTTATACCCCGGGAGTTCGGGACAAGCCAAACATACTCAGGCACCTTCCTGCAGCTTAATTGCCCTGGACGGCCGTTTCGCGAGCGCGGGCCGAGGAAACGGTGGAGAGCAACAGGTCACGTCTCTCATTGATGTGGAGGGACGGTGCGGAGTTGGCGAGGGCTGCACGCGGGGAGGACGGGGTGTGCCGAATCAGGGTCTGAGACCAAGCCGCCAAGGCGAACCTTAATCACAATTTGAGTTGATCCCACCTCCTCTCGGGCTATCTACCGAGATCTTCGGCTTATGGAGCAGACGGCCGTGTCAAGAGAACGCTGGGTGCCGAATGCGCGGCCGCCCATTGAATGACCCCGGATTATAGCCAGGGCTCAACTCACGTGAGGGCTTCTGAAGCTACAAAAGACTACAAACATTCTAATGATGTGACGACAAGCTCGTCGTCTATTCCGTCCGGTACTACAGCAGCGGCAATGCGAAGTAGCAGTAGCTTGTCCAACTGGCAAGTTGCGACGAAATGCTCTGCGATACGATGCACCCACGGGCACGTGATTGCCGCTCCTCGGGTCTGAGGATTGCTATGTATTGTATGCTCCTAGTCATCTTCGCGCCGCTTCCAGCGACTTCCCGCTCGACTTACGTATCCTCGCGGGGAGTCACAATCCCCATACCGCCAGACGCGACTCAACGCTCGATGATAGGTTGCACACATCCACTCGGCGAGTGGTGATCAGTGACAATTGCCTCCCGCCCAAATCTTCTCGCGTCTACTCCTTGCCACCCACGTGCCACCCTGCGGGCCTCCTCTACGCGGTCTGGTGATGCTGGTGGCAGTCGCCATAAACCACCCAAAAATGGTCGCGGTTGATAAGACCGCTTCGCGCCTTGATCCTGCCCCACTGCTTCATTCCTTACGCATTCCATCCATGGTCGATCTTCGCTCCAGTCGCTCACGCGTCCCATTCGGGCCTGCGTCTCATCAGAGGAAGAAAGCTGCTACTTCACTTGGCTCGAATAGCAAGACAGGCGTAACCAAGTCGTTCAGAAGGTGCAGGATGACTGATATCAAGGACACGGACGTGCCCGGCATTCAGAAGATCAACTTGGATGGGCTACAGCAGCATCTTGAAAGGTGGTCTGGCGTCAAGTGCCTCCACATAACGAAGTGGGCCACCGGAAGACATCATATAGTAAGCATATGTCCTTGGTGTGCATGAAATATGGGAGCTGAAGATGGTTAAAAGATGTATCGCTGTCAATTTCGTGAGACTGGACAATCGGGCTGGGAGCATATCATCATTCGTCTCTGCAAGCCCTACTCACCGGACAAGCTCCGGGCTGAGGTCAGCTTGGCCAGTTACTGATTCACATGATGCTGATTTACATCCCCCGCAGATCTCTACCCTTCGCTATATTCGAAGGTTTGTTCCGGATATCCCCGTCGTATCCTGCCCTCTGGTCAACACGTCTCCAAAAAACGGAGTTGGGTGCCAATTCAGTTTCCATCCTGTTGCGACTGGTGTTACTGCGGAGATGATGTGGAATGTCTGGCCATTGCAAGACAAGCTGGAGCTCGTCGAGAGGCTCGCGGAAATGATGCATGCCCTCTTCCGCCATCGTATCATCACCGAAGGCGACTACGGAGCGCTGTACATGGCTGCCAAAGACCACACCACCACCAGCGGCTTCGAGACCGGACCGGCAGTCACAGAGGCGATGTTCGAGCGTTCGTGGGAGCCTTTCCAGCGCGGAGAAGAGCCTTGGGAAGGGAACGCGCGGCTTGCGGTTCCTGCGGGTCCGTGGAAAACAGCCGGCGAGTGGCTGGGTGCGAACGTCAGTGCCCAGCTGAAATACCTCGAAGAGCACCCGGAAGTAGCCTGTCGCAGCATCAACAAGCACTATGCCCGCGAGCAGCGAGATATCGAGGAGCGCAAGGACCTCCTACGCAAGATGCTTCGTCTCTCTCGCGCCCTTCCCTTCCCTCCCGATCTCCCAGGAAGCACCAGGCCGGCCTTATACCGCCCCTACCTCAAGCTCAACGATATCATGGCGCGCCCCGACAACCTTGAGATCACGGCGCTGATCGACTGGGAGCTGACGAATGTAGTCCCCCTCTGGCAGGCGGCCGTTCCGCCCTCCTTCCTCGTGGGCAAGCACCGTACAGATACTGGCGAGGAGGTGGACATGCAGCCGCACTACCTGGAACGTTTCCTGGAACGGATGAGGCAGCTGGACGACGATGTGGCGCTGGAGGACCCGCAGGCCGTCGGGTGGCATGATTGCTATATGCAGGGAGTGATATTCAGGAGGATCAAGCAGCACTGCGACAGACAGTGGTACGAGCTGGACGGCGAGACGAAGACGACTGTGAAACAGTGGGACGCGCTGGTGCCTGTGCTGTAGACTGAGATGATCGAGCTGCTGAGACGAGGTTGCTGATCGTGCGATATGCCGGCTGGTTGGCCCCGCTGGAGCCTGTGCTGGAGAGATGATTGAGCTGAGACGATGTTACCACTATCTGCTGGCTTTCTGACCTGATGATCTACTGCTAAAGAACCCTACGCAATGCCATGTTACTCTTAGATCCGTACATCCGTAATTCACGACATTGTCAGCCTTAGCGCTGTCCACAAACCAAAGCGATGCGCGCGGAAGACTAGTGGTTGCAACGAGACTACTTATCCCCGACGGGCGGGTTACAAGCCCTCAGCGTGGCCTTCACCTCAGAAAAAAGCGCAATGCACAGGATGTTGTCAACGCGTATAGTCCATCCATTACGTCGCTACGACGGGCCAACAGTCCAAAGTCAAGCTGCAATGTATCCGAGTCCACCCGTCGCTTCCCCAAGCCCACCAGCCCCAAGCTAGACAACGCAGCACAGGCCAACACTACATGATCAGCACCTCGAGCAAACTCCGCAGCACCTTGCCGCCTCCCTCGCCTGTGCCCAAGTCCTCCCTCCGCACCAAGACAAGCCTTTCCTCGTCCACCCACGCCCAGACGACCCGCCCCTCCCGCTCCCCCGTCTCGGCCTTCCGGTACGCCAAGCCCGTGCGGACCTCCCCCGCCCAGAACGGGTTCCGCGGCAGGACCGTCTCCTGCAGCACGTCGCCCGGCCTTGGGTCGCGCCTCAGTGCCCTGGGGCAGAAGTCGACGACGCAGAACTTGGAGCTGTCTGGGTCGGCAGTGGGGAGGGGGAAGACGGCGCGTGTGGAGTGGGTGAAGCCTGTGCCGGATTGGTTGGGCAGGAGCGGGTCGAGCGGGATTATGCGCGTGTGGGTGGGGCCCCACGCGGACCACGGGATGAGCGGCGCATCGGGCTCCGGTTCCTGCTCCTGCTCCTGCTGCTCTTCGCCTCGAGCGGGGCAGGCCGAGCCCTCCAGCCCCGGCGGGTGCAGAAGGGCCGAGGCTAGCAGGAACATGACGTACAGCCCGCTCTCCACCACGCGTGAAGTGACCCTTGACGGGCGGAGGGTGATGGCGAGCAGCTGCTGCGCGGGCGGGCAGTACCATGGGTAGCTGGTGGGGCGGAGGGAGGAGCGGTTCGGCGAGAAGGTCAGGGAGAGGCGGATGTCTTCCCGCAGCTTGGGGAGCGCCAGGGAGTGCGAGAGCCGGATGCCTTCTGCTGTCAATCCTGTCTTTGGGGCGGTGCTCGTGCTCGTGTTGGGAAAGGGGTCGATCGCGTACACGTCCAGCGTCGGCCCACCACCAGTCATACACCCCGCGACCAGCACGCCCTCCTCGACAAACGCCAGCGTCTCGTAGTGCCTCCACCCGGTCTTCCTTCTCCTCAACCCGCCCGCCCGCCAGTCGAACAAGACGAGCTCGTTCAGCCTCGTGCGGCCCAGGAAGGAGAGAACGACAATTGCGAGCGTGGAGCGGGAGAGGGAGGAGGCGAAGAGCTTCACCCCCGGGAAGTCGCCGGCCCAGGTCTGGAGGTAGGTCAAGGTTGGGGAGTGCGCTTGCGGGTGGGGCAGGCCGTGAAGGGTCAGGAAGTGGAAGGTCAGGCAGGCGCGGCTACGGGAATGCCAGTATCAGTACCCAGCGCTGCTGTTGTAGGTAGTAGAGGGGCTCACTCGGGCGTGCGCGTGATGTAGACTACCAGGTCCTGCCCAGGGTCAATGAGCACATCCTCGATGCTCCCCTCTGCTCTCCCGCCGGGAGGTCTAAATATCCGCATCTCCCTCTCCGGCTCGTCCTCATCATCATCACTGCCCGCTTCTGAGTTGTCCTCGCCCAGATCATCCCGCCACGACGGCAGCTTGACGAGCGCCACCCGGCCCTCGTCGCACTCCGCGTACCACCCGCCGCGTAGGTCCGCCCTCCACCCGAGCCACATTCCGGGGGGTATGCTCACCCTCTCCACGCGCTGGGGAGCGAGCGTCTCCCACCCTTCGGTGTGCGACTGGAGGAGGGCGAGCACGTGGGCGGGGGTGAATGCGCTCGGGAGGGGTACGAGGGAATTAGCGTGCAGTGCTATGTGGGATTGGAGGAGGAGGGAAGAGGCGAGTTGCAGGTAGAGCAGTTTGCAGGTCTACTGCGAGGCGTTAGCATATAGTCTTGCTCTCCGCACATCCTGCTCTCCCAGTATGTGCAGGGAAGCGGGGGACGTACGCGGCCGTGAGCGAGCATGTCGGGCACGGGGAGGAAGGAGAAGATGTGGGTGTGGATCTCCTCCGGCAGCGTGAGGAACGCGCTGGACGAGGTGAACGAGCCGGGCAGGCTGGGCCGCCGCTCGACGTCGCCGGATGGGGTGGGGAAGTCAAAGTCTGCCATGGCCACCAGCGTGCAGGTCGGCACACGCAGATGGGGTGAAGAGCAAAGCAGATTGAAGAGAGAGGTCAAGAGGTCATCGCTCTATGCAGCTGCACCTAAGCACCCGCGCGTAATGATGCGCACTCTCGCTGCCCACCCAGCGCGTCTCCCAATCAGAGCCCTCACATCACGCTTCTCTCGGAAAGCATCCGCTTTCCTCCTCACGCCTCCGATCCTCCCTGTTCCCAATCCGCTCACCGCACCCAGTCCGTCGTACAGTGCTCCCCCCTGCCCCACCCCTCCCTCCCTCCCTCCCTCCCCGTTGCGCTGCAGTCGGCCGCCCGGTCGACTCCTTAGAGAAATGCTTCGCACAGGGGCAAGGCGCGCACTCCGCTCCAGCTCCGGTGCGCCCCTTCCCTTCCCGCACCTCGTTGTATTCGACCCATGTTGACCAGCCCGTTCGGGTCCAGGTGCCCGGAGAGGCTTCCAGACCAGCACACGGCGCAGTGCGGATGTGACGCTCACAGTGGACGGGAAGAGCGTGACGGTGCCGGCGGGTATGTCTTCCCGCTGCAACGGACAGCAAGGGCTTCCGGGCTGATAGCTTGGGGATGCAGGCACGGCGCTGATCCAGGCTTGTGAGGCTGCTGGCGTTACGATCCCTAGGTATGTGCATTCCTCACTGAATTCGTGAATATCGTGCTCATGTATGCTGCAGATTCTGCTACCATGACCGGTACGCTTCCCATCCGTGATATGCGCTGTATATATGCTGACGGTGTGGACGCATGAAGGCTCGCAATCGCAGGAAACTGTCGGTAAGTGCCACATATTCAACAGGTCATTCCAGGGACGAATAATCATTCTCGTAGCATGTGCCTAGTCGAGGTCGCTCGCTCGCCCAAGCCCGTCGCATCATGGTATGCTCTTTCGCTGAGGAAGCCGGGGCTGTATTGAACGTGTGATAGTGCCGTGCCTGTCATGCCCGGTCAACAAGTGTTCACGAACACGCCGATGGTGCACGAAGCTCGGTGTGTGCAACCCGCCTCTGTCCTCTAATCAAGCTCACACCAGCACAGCGAGGGCGTGATGGAGTTCCTGCTCGCAAACCACCCGCTCGACTGCCCGATCTGCGACCAAGGCGGCGAATGCGACCTGCAAGACCAGTCGATGCGGTACGGTGCGGACCGCACGCGGTTCCACGAGATCACTGGCAAGCGCGCGGTGGAGAACAAGGATTTTGGCCCCCTCGTCAAGACGGTCATGAACCGGTGCATCCAGTGCACGCGCTGCGTGCGCTTCGCCAACGAGGTCGCCGGTGTCGAGGAGCTCGGCACGACGGGCAGGGGGAACGACATGCAGATCGGCATGTATGTCGAGAAGATCATGGACTCCGAGCTGTCGGGGAACGTGGTTGACCTGTGCCCCGTGGGCGCGCTGACGTCCAAGCCATACGCGTTCCACGCGAGGCCGTGGGAGCTCAAGGACACCGAGTCGATCGACGTGCTCGACGCGGTCGGGTCGAACATAAACGTGCAGAGCCGCGGGCCCAAGGTGATGCGCGTCCAGCCGCGCACGAACGAGGACGTCAACGAGGAGTGGATTAGCGACAAGACGCGCTACGCGTACGACGGCCTGCAGTTCCAGCGGCTCATGACGCCCCTCGTGCGCCAGGGCGACCGCTTCGTCCCCGCCTCATGGGAGGGTGCGCTCAGTGCCATCCGCGAGGGGCTCGCTACCTCCGGCGCCAAGGGCAACGAGATCAAGGCTGTTGTCGGCGCGCTCGCGGACACCGAGTCGATCGTCGCCCTCAAGGACTGGGTCAACCAGCTCGGCTCGGACAACACTGCGCTCGACTGCCCTGGCGGGTCAGAGCCGCCCGCGACGGGCGTCGACGTTCGCGCCAACTACCTCTTCAACGCGACGATCCCCGCGCTCGAACAGGCGGACGCGATCCTCCTCGTCGGCACCAACCCACGGCACGAGGCCGCCGTGATGAACTCGCGCATCCGGAAGAGCTACCTGCACACAGGGCTCGAGGTCGGCTTCATCGGCGAGCGGGCCGAGACGACGTACGAGTACGAGTACCTGGGCGCGGACCTCAAGGCCGTCGACGAGTTTGTCAAGAGCAGCAAGGGCTTCGCGGCCAAGTTCAAGCAGGCGAAGAAGCCTCTGATCGTCGTGGGCTCCGCGCTGGCAGAGCACCCCGATGGCAAGGCGGCGCTCAAGACGCTTGCCAAGTACGTCGAGGCGAACAAGGCCAGGCTGCTGACGCCCGAGTGGAACGGGTTCTGTCTTCTCCAGAGGGTGCGTCCGCATGCGGTGCTGGCGTATCAGCGGGGCGATGCTGACGTGTTCTTCTATTTGCTTCTGGCGCCTGCAGCACGCCTCCCGCGCGGCGGCATACGACATCGGCTTCGCCCCGACCGCAGCGGCGGCTAAGGCTACGCCCAAGTTCGTCTACCTTCTCTCCGCGGACGACGTGGACCCAAAGACGATCCCCGAGGACGCCTTCGTCGTCTACCAGGGCTCGCACGGCGACCTAGGCGCCCAGATCGCTGATGTCGTCCTCCCCGGCGCGGCGTACACCGAGAAGGGCACGACGTGGGTCAACACGGAGGGGCGGGCGCAGATGGGCCGTGCGGCCGTGTCCATCCCGGGCGCAGCGCGCGAGGACTGGAAGATCATCCGGTGCGTAGCATTGCCGTTGCTCCTCTACTCCCTCTTTCATTCGCCCAGGCTAACTGGACCCTGTGTTATCCAGGGCCCTCTCCGAGGTCTGCGGCGCCGCCCTCCCCTACGATGACATTGTCGAGCTGCGCGACCGCATGTGGAGCATCTCCCCCACCCTCGTCCGGTACGATGCTGCCGAGCCCACCTCGGTGGGTGTGGCGACGCTGGGCCTGGCCCAGCTCGCGGGCGCCTCCACGCCCGCAAAGGCCAGCGGGAAGCCGTTCGAGAAGCCGATCAAGAACTTCTACATGACCGACCCCATCTCTAGAGCGTGCGTCCTACTGTGCCCTGTCCCGCAGGAACCTATGCTAACAGGGGATACAGATCCGTGACCATGGCCCACTGCACCAAGGCGTTCGTCAAGGGCGAGGGCTACGGCTTCTCCAAGGATGAGGCGGCGGGCCAGGCGTCTTTCGCATAATCTGCCCTGGTGACCGGGGCAGCAATAGTGCGCTTTGACGCGCGCGCGGCGTGATGTTGATGCGGCGCGCCGAGCGCGAAAAGCGGACTGGGGTGTATTGTAGAATACCACAAAAATACTATTCATTCGCAAATCGCGCTATGCATTACTATGGGTGACGCATACATCTACGATGTAACAAGGGAGAGTACATATGATGCTAGGAGAAGCACCGTGGCTTGCGATCGAGAACAGAAGAGAGAGGCATAGTTGTACGAGCTGATGGTATGGTACTTGGCGATCACCATGCTGACTCGCAGGACGTGGAGCAGAAGAAAGAAGAAAATCATGAACCTGCGTTTTGATAAGCTTGACCGCTGGCGAGTCAATGGTAGCCGCTTACAGGATAATGAACAGACAGGAGAGGATCACGAATGCCCGAAACTGCTCGACCGCGATGTCGACCGGCGTGCGCTCGGCGGTCCGAACAAAGCGGCCGTGCGGCTTGTCGGCGCCTAGAGCATCAGGCCTTGCTCGGCCGTGCTCGCGCTGCTTGTTGGACGCATGAAGGGCGAGTCGGCGTAGGCTTGCCTCGCGGGGACGACGTGGAAGGGCGACTGCATAGGCTGGCCCAAGGTCCCACCGCTCAGGAGGAGGCATGACTCGATGATGCTGTGCGGGAGCGTGGTGAAGAGGAACAGGAAGACGTTGTAGAACGCGCTGGCCGATTGGGCAGTCGAGGGGGTGGGCATTTCGCGCTGGGATCGAAGGCGATTCAGGCTGGCCGGGTTGCTGAGTGCGATAAACCAGCAGTCAACAGGAGGGGTTATATGGCGCATTGTCACAATGACCAAATAGGGAAGTCATGCAGGCATTACAGACTGTAGATATCCCCAACGATCTTTGCGAATATCGTGTCGCACGTGCAGAAACCCAAGCTACCAAACAGGATCGAAACAGCATTGCTCGACAGCTTGGACGCTTGGACAAATCAGGCAGGCGTCGAGCGCCCACGGAGCACTCGGAGAATCTCGAAGAAGCCGCGACTGTCCTTCGATTTCTAGAAGCTTCGTTGGAGCCACCAGGCCGGTCCGCAAGCGGTAGGATGCATAGATTACCAAGAGCGGACGACTGGGGCTCCCGAGTACTGCCCGGCGGTCTGTGCTCCAGATTGAGCACACCAGAAGATCGCTCGCTCAGTCATATCGATAACTTGTCCACTACGGTGGCATTCTGGCTCTCTCCTTGGTTCATTCATGCTGGTTACAGTACTCCAACAGAAGAAGGGTGCCCAAAAGGTGACTCTAGCATGCTACGTCAAAGCCGGAAATGGGAGAATTCCTTCAGGAAGGTTCAGAAGGCTCTTTGGTCAGTCTCCTGCAGCTTGCTTCCGTAAAAAAATTGCATGATGAAGGTGGTGCGCGGGTCGACCTTTCCAAGTTCAGTCTTGATCCGACAATGTGTGCTGGTAGCAGAAATTGTCTTTATCTCTGTTGCGTTCCTGTGATTTCCCAGTCTCACTTCTATTCGCTTCAGAGGCTACGAGAACTACCTCGGCACGCAGGACATCGTGTCCGCTTCACAGGCTGATCAGAATGATTCCAGTACAATGGTATTGTGACCTGACGGTCCGAGCGGTCTGACTGCTATTTCTTTCCGGGGGTCGGGGTCCTATGACGCATCTCATGTCCAGTGCGCAGCAGTTTATCCTCTCTTCGGGGCTGTCTGCCTCAAACTCTGCATCACTGGATCCCGATAGCGGAAAGCGACGTTGGGCGCAACCCGAAGTTGTATATCGCATCCAGCGGCCTGGATTTCAGTCGATGGCGTGAGTTGGCTTCTTATTGTGACTCCAGGGAGCTGACTGTTTCCTTTCAAGATGAAGTGCATTGAGCGCATCTGCAGGCAGCGCTCGTAATGTCGCCGACTCTTTGGATGCGGACCGGCGTATCCATGAGCACGCCACCGGGAGCCACAGCTGAGGATCGCACAGTAAGCTGCTTACATTCGCGATTTGAGATCGATGCCCTTATGATGAGCACTCAGCGGCGACCTTGCCCAACAGTCGGGCCGAATCGTTCGCCAAAGCCCTTATGCTCCACGCGCAGGTGAAGTTGTACCGATGCTGTGCAGAAGCGAATGCACAGTTCTTCCGCTGTCTTTGAACACCTGTGCAATGTCTCATATGATATGTGGGGTGCCTGCATGCTCGTCCGGCGGTAGGCAGCACCCTGGTGGTTCATCACTTCAAAAGAGACCGCGCGGGAAAGAAGCTAGGGTTTCCTTGAGCGCTAAGCACCAGACTCGGCGGATCATGAAGAAGCAATGTCTGTTATTTCTCGAACTGAGATGTACTATCCAATTCATCTGGCCGCCATGATCCGCTCACTGCTGACACTTTCAGCACATGCTCAATGACGAGAGTGGCTGGTTTGTGGCAGCAAACTACCTCGCCTTCTGGCCACTTGGATGGTCAAGTCCGGCATTGACCAGGATCTGAACAGTGACCAGATGTCCGAAATCAGGGCCCACGAACGCGATGCAGGATCTCTCCGTAGAGAACGACCGGTTGCAAAGCAGGCGAGCCTTACTGTGTCCTGCTTCTGATGTGCTGACTATCCTTTCTGAGATTGAGGTCCTTAATTCATGTCGGATACCTCCAACACCATGCTTCTTCAGGCGTCAGACAGGCTACAGAGCTTTTCTGTCGTACGGCCACCCCAGAAGCGCGGGTCCGCTTGCGTCACCTCATCGCATCTACTGTACTCGGCTACTACCTTCTTCGATACAACATCTGGCTTGAGATGATGTCTGTATCGGTGCGATGGCTATTGCAGCACATGCTCAACGACCGCTGGGCGCTTCTAGGCGGGAAGTAGACACAGCGACGGGAGATAAGGTCCAAATCATGGACGTCTTCAGGAAGACCGCCATCTCAAAGGTGCCCGATGTGGACAGCTCGTTCGGGTGAGTCTGTTGGGAGCAAGCATGGAAAATCACTCACTATCATGATGCTCCTCCCGAAGCCAACATGGGGCCCAAGTACGGTGCGAGCACAGATGTCCTCCGACCGTCACTGGCGCCCACGCATCGCTGAGACGAGCTTAAAACCAGGCGCCTGTATCACTGCTTGGTCTCTCGTCGTTGGGAAAACAGCCATATCACCGGTTGTCGCTCATAGCAGTCTATGCTCACTTTGGGTTACATTGCTGCCTCAACCCTGTCCGCGTCACCTCATCGATTTTACAACATGTCTGAAACTCAATGGGTTTCGCCGCAGGAAAGTAATCCAATGCTGGATATACTCCCTGTCTATGTGAGCGATTGCAACTTTGGTTTGGTGAGTCAGGAGTCATCCATGAGACGAACCGGTCTGACGATACCTAGCTTGTTTTCACTTGGCTACTCCCAGGACCATTGGACCGTCACAAGCTGACGAACGCCGTCTCTCGAACTCTCACTCATTATCCCTTGTTCGCCGGTCGGTTGATCGGAATGGAGAACTGGCGTGACAAGCTGGCCGCCGGGAACCAAGTGGCGGGCTACATCTCTTTGGCCCATGCCTCACTGCCGATTACATATTTCAACAGTCCTCTTCTCCCCACCGAAGAGCTTCTTAGAGATTTCCATCCCGATGTGGTCGATCCGGTGCTCTGTGACAACGAGAACCCCCCTGCACACAAAGAGCCGCTCGTCAAGATGAAAGTCACAAACTTCGTCAATACGGGGGAAACGTCTATCACCTTTGCCTTCTGCCATGTGCTGGGTAAGCCTTCGTTTCCATGACTAGACCGAGTCTCACGTCGTCTGCAAGGTGATGGGCTAACCTTCTTCCGCTTCACCAACATGATCTCTCAATTTCACCGCGGCCTTCCAGCGGTGCATCCTCTTCCGACCTACGAGACCTACTTTCGCGGACCTCCTAGAATTCCCGACCATCGAGTACACCAAGTCGTCCAAGAGGCTGCACCTCACTTGCTCAAGCACTACGATAACAACGATGTAGGGGAGTTGTATGCGCGTTCGTTTCTTTCGACCACAAGACTCGATATCCAGTTCAGCCTAGATGAGCTGAGCATCCTCAAACGCGAAGCTTCTCGAGAAGCGGGTCGGAACGTTTCCAAGCAAGATGCTCTCGCGGCCTATCTTATCGCCGCTATCAACCGCACTAGCGATACGCAGGTCAATCAGATCATCAACCTCGTCAACGTGAGCTGGAGCAGCTGGCTGCTGGACCATGCGGTATGATTAACATTCTCTGCCATAGATTCGAGGAGAGGGAGAAACACCCGACGGTTTCCAGCTTCCACGCCTGTCTTCTGCTGGTAGTCAGCTTCTCCATGTCTTTTCACCACCCCTGGCTCCAGAAGATTCACGGAAGCTCGGGAAGCTGGCTAAATGCGTGGGAGGTGGGTGTTTTTCCCGGCTGTGCCCGGTAATACTAACGCGATTGTTCTGCAGATACTGTGCGCCAAGTTAGAAATGCTGAATATGTGAAGAACACCGCAGCAGCAACAATTGCCATCATGACCCAGCTCTTTGGTGCCCGCCGTCAAGCGTGGTGGGGTGCCGGCCCCAACCAAATCGTGCTGAATAATTGTTACAAGTACGCGGTATGGTCCTAATGGGCTCCAGCCGTACTTATCAAACTGTAGGCTCACGTCACCAGACACCCACTTCGGCTATCCGGGAAAGGCGGTATTTGTTGTCAATGGATCGATGGAGCGCTACATCCGAATTTGGGCCGGCAACCCGAGCCGTAACAGCGATGGCACATGGAGCGCAAACGAGGGCAGCGCAGATGTCTCATTCCGCATCGAACACGAGCTGGCTGAACCGTTCATGAAGCTTCTGACCGAGGACAGACGCATGTGGTCACAAACGCATATGCGTCGTCCAGATCCCGCTCCTGTGTCCTTGCCACGCTACAATGAAGAGCTGTCGCTTCAAGCATACTCCCGGCTGTAGACTGCAGCCTCTCCTGCATCAAGAAATCAGATTTAGAGTGTCTCTCGATGTAGATATGCCGTTTGATCCATGTAGTTGTCGAGCAGATGAGTGTCCCTGGCCGTCTGTCAAGGAAGGATATCACCCTTGATTGCCGTAACACCTTCGCACGTAGGCAGTAAACGAATTACGTAGTTCGGAGCGCAGACTCAGGTGCACACAGCGCCACGCTGCGTGCCGAGATGTTACCGCTGCAACGAGATGCGGGCAGGCACGGACATTCGCAGCTGCTATGTCCCCTATATGGTGCTGCCGCCGGAACAATGGTTCGCGAAGAGGGAAGAAGCTACCACCATGTGATTCCAAAGATTGCAGAGATTCATCTGACACGGCAGGTTCAGCCACTCATCAGGGGAATGTTCTCGGCATTACCCCCAGCATCCACAGCAGCCCTCGTTCTTGGCAGTTGCATTTGAAGATCTGCCGCCCCTGATGTCAGTACTGATAGCGTATCGGCCACCCCGCGCGGGATTGACGAAGGCGCACCGTATCACCCGTATCCTCTACCCTTCTCCACGCCAGACAATCCAGAGGGTCGAAACATGAATCGCTCAGAGTCAGATTCCAAGCTGGCAGAGCCAGCTTTCACTACGAATGGCCTGGCTACGTATCCTCCATGTAATGTTTCAAGCTGGCGCGACGAGACTTGCGGCGCATAGGCCCTGGGTGTCATGGTGAGGAGTGAGTTTAGGACACGATGCGGCCCAGCGGCCTTAAGACCAAGACATGTGTAGCCGCCTCGCTATTCTAGAGCTACGGCCCACTCTCTACCTCACTCGCACTCACCAGCAATGAGCGGTGCATTGACCTCCGGTCCTGCGGCGGGTTGCCGACTTGTCAGTCTGGTAGAGCGGGCGTGCGTATTTAAGAGTCCTCGCTCGCTCCCCTCGCTGAGATAACTACACCACTAATTACCCCTGCACTCGTATATTCAGACCGAATCCACTAATCCGACGTCGACTGGTCGACGTTCTCACCCACGTTCTCTCTTCCTACTACACTTCACCGAAATGGCCCCAAGCCGCCGGCGGCTTCGCCTTGAACATCTCCCAGGACGGCCCTATCGAATCTACTCTGCGGGTGGCATCTTTCCCCCTACAGGCCCGATTGGTGGGTGGATCGATATCCTGCACCCCGACGTTTATATGTCAGATCTCATCGAATTCGTTGAGGTAAGCAGCGCTTCAGAAAATCCCCCAGTCGGCGGCGATCTTGACATGTTTCCTCAGCATCATAGCATTCTCATCCCCCCCACACCGAATGGCGTCGTATTGACTGCTGCAGACTACCGTTATGCGATTGAGGCTCACCGTTGGAGAATTTGGAACAGAGGTACCCAGTACACTCCTTCAACGCAAGCCCTTTCAATTCTCCCCAATGATAGCGGACTTACATCAGTTCCCAACAGGAGGCCAATGACTACCCGTCGACGCCGCAACATTCGACGCCGGGAGAAGACCCCGCCGCAAGCTGGACTGAACACCCCGTCCCATTTCGGAAGTCGGGCGAGCTCTCGTCGGAGCTCTGCTGAGTCGTCACACATGCCCACGCCCCTGCCGCCTCCATCTCGTAGACCGAGCCGTCTTCCAACAGTCCCAACCCCCCCGCTTCCGGCGGTCCCACCAATCGTTCATGCCGCGCCCCGTACCCTAGCGTAGAACGCAGGACGGAGCGGGAGATGGTTGTACGAGTGTGGATTAGCCCGTAGGAGACGGGACACGTCAAAATCTGTACGGACCCTACGCCACTCTACAGGGGCGTCCGGTACTCTCTTGTACGCTACCGTACCCTATGGTACTCTACTGCACTCTACTGACGACTACCATCCGGATACCAGGACATACAGCACAGTACCAGCGTAATACCGGCACAGTACAGGACAGTACCAGGCCATCCGGTATCCTCTTGGTACTCCGTCACCCTCCCTCAAGTGGTATACCGGTCTGCTCGCCTCTGATACCCAGCATGGAGGTGAACCTCTCAAGTTTCGTACGTCCAAGTGCTTTGGTGAACACGTCTGCAATCATACTGTCTGTCTGGCAGTATTCGACATGCATTGTCTTATCGTTCACGACCTGGCGGATATAGTGGAATCTGACGTCGATATGCTTCATCCTTGCATGGTACGTAGCATCCTTGGAGAGTACAATAGCGCCCTGATTATCGCAATAGAGCGTTGTAGGGTGCTGTATGGCGTCGGATGGGAACAGTTCAGCTGTGAGCTGGCGGAGCCACAGTAACTCCTTGGTAGCATGTGTGAGTGCCACGTACTCAGCCTCGGTGCTTGATAGGCTGATAATTGGTTGCTTTTTAGAACTCCATGAGATCGTACCGCATCCAAGGAAGAACACATATCCTGCTATTGAGTGCCTGTGGGGCTGGCTTGCCCAATCGGAATCCGAGTACCCGATGATGCTATTGTCGGACTTGGTATCACCCAGTACTAGTCCGTACTCTGCAGTACTCTTCAGGTACTGGAAAACACGAGTGAGTGCTTTCATATGGCTCGTGTGTGGTTTCTCGAGGAATTGCGACAGGTATGTGGTTGCGTACTGTATGTCCGGCCGTGTCATGATTGCTGCATACATGAGAGCTCCGAGTCCTAGGCGATACTGTGCGTGTTGACTTGTTGTGAGTACCATTGGCGATAACGCTGGCGAGTTGTAACTGAGATCCAATCCAGCTTCCATCGGTGTTGCCACTGGAGCTGCAGTCTCAAGTCCCATACGTGCAACAATGTCCTCAATATATGTCTTCTGGTTGAGTGTAATGGTACGCTCTTTCCGATTTCGCGTGATATGGATGCCAAGTAGCCAGTTGATGTTACCAAGGTCTACAAGCTCGAAGTGCTTGTTCATGTCCGATACAAGTGCAGCAATTTGTTGCTCGTCTGGCGATATCATGGTGAAATCATCTGTAGCGACTCCAACAATGACATACTGGGTCGGATCTGGCTGTATTCGGTAGAACACTGCAGTATCCGCTTGTGCGACCTTGAAGCCTAGCATCTCGAATGTCTTCCGTAAGTGCTGGTACCAGAGTCGTCCACCTTGCTTAGTACCATATAGGCCTTTATTCAGCTTTGCTACCAGGCGTCTACCGGTCCAATCTCTGCTCGCTTTGGCAAAGTCCTCATTGAACTCCTCGTATCTTGGCGGTAATTCCATGTAGACGTCCTCGGTCATTGGTGCATTCAGGTATGCATTCTTCACATCTGCTTGTCGGATCACGTCATCTCGGATTGCAGCCATTGCCAGGAGTACTCGTTGGGTGGTTGGTTTCACAACTGGTGCGTATGTCTCATGGTAGTCTATTCCATGACGCTGAGTGTATCCGCGGGCAACAAGTCTGGACTTGTACTTTGCGATATTTCCGTGCTCGTCTCGCTTGATCCGGAATGCGTATCGACTGCTTACGATGTTCACGTTTGGTGGTGCTTCGAGAATGGTCCACGTTCCGAGTTTCTCAATCTGTTCGAGTTCGGCCTTCACGCTTGCGCGCCATTCTTCGCCTTCACCATCTGGTCGGGCAAGTGCCTCGTCCAGTGTATTTGGTTCTCCACCGTAGTTGGCGGTAGCGGCAACTTCAGCATATGGTAGGTTGACTTCGAATCCGGCATCTTCGATGAGTGCCTGTAGCTCAGTCTCGGACAGTTCAGCAGTGGCTCCAGCAAGGTTACGGTATCGTCCTGGTGTGTACCCGGTATTCCGCTTGCCTCGTCCATAATTCTCATTTGCAGGTATCAGTCCGTCACTCCGGTGCAATTGGCGTTGAGTCTCAGGCAGTATGGCCGGGTCTGGCTCAGTCTGGTGCTCTATGGTGGAATCCGGTGCAGTACTGAGGTCGGGTGGATTGATATCTTCATCCCCTCCCTCAATCGTCACGGACTCGGTCTCCGGTGACATTAGAGCCTCTTTGGTGGGATACATATCTCTTTCGACTGTTACCCTTCGCTTTCCGGGCCAGTAAATGCGATAACCCTTTGATTCTTCATCAAAGCCAAGGAATCGGCCTTCAATGGCTTGCTGTTCGAGCTTGCTTGCGTTCAGATTCTTCACCCATACTTTGGCGCCAAAAGCAAGCATGCCCGCAAGGTTGGGTTTATGCCCGGTAGCGGCCTCATATGGTGTGGTACCACTTGGTAAGTGTCTGGTAGTGGTCCGGTTTCGTATGTATGCGGCATGACGGAGTGCTTCGGCCCATAGAAATTTGGGTAGTCCGGATGCCTCCAATATAGCTCGCATGTCTGCAACAAGAATCCGGTTCATTGTCTCCGCTGCACCGTTGGACTGTGGTGAATCATGTGTAGTGAGGTGTCGAACGGTTCCTTCCTTTTTGAGGTAAGCCTCAAACTCCTTGGAGGTATACTCTCCGCCTCGGTCTGAACCAAAGATGGTGATGCCACGTTCATTCCGGTGCTTTTTCACCCAAGCACTGTAGTGTTGGTATGATTTGAGAGCATCGGACTTCTGGGGTAAGAAGTCAAGTCGGACTTCACGGCTGAATGAGTCGACGAGTACGTGCATGTATCGTGCTCCGCCGAGAGATTCGACCTCGCTTGGTCCCCACAGATCTGCATTGATCTTTGCGCCATAGTGGTCGGAGCGTATGTTTTTGCTCACTTTGGGGAATGGAAGACGGATTGCTTTGGACTTGATGCATGTATCACAATGCTCGCTCATAGAGCTGGGATCAATCCGTAGACCATGAACAGCGCCTGTTGCAATCATATCCTTGATTGTAGAGAATCCGATGTGATTGAGGATCTCGTGAGCCTTTGAGAGTGACATGGAATGGGCCGTAGTCGATATGGCTGCAGTCGGTGACTGGATCTTGTACCCAGGTGCTACCCGGTAGAGTCCATCTTTGAGCGGTATTCGTCCGACAATGGTACGGTTGGGACGTGGTGTGTATACGGTGCATTCTCCGTCCTCCGTGACAGTCTTGAATCCCTTACGGTCGAGTATAGGGACTGATATCATGGTATATGCCGTGCCCGGTGTGTACAGTGCCTTCTGTAATGTGACGGTAGTCGCGGGTTTGCCTTTGCCCATTGGTAGGGACAACTTCACGTCACCCTGCCCAACTGCGCTGAATGCATGTCCATCAGCCGAAGTGATTGGTATTGGCTCTATTGCGTGGTAGTTGATGTACAGCGCTTGGTCGGGGCATATGTGTATGCTTGCTCCAGAATCGAGTATAACACCACGGTAGATGTCTGTACTCTCTGGTACTGTGTCGGACGATGCAGTAGTAGGCTGGATGGCAGTCATAGTGAGTGCGACATTGCCATTGTTGGATACGGCAGTAGCTCCGGTCGTAGACTTCTTGAAACGAAAGTGTTTGGGGGCATTGCCCTCCTTTGGTCCGCCCGGTGCCCAGCAATCAGCGAGAAGGTGTCCGTCACGGTTGCAGTTTGTACAGTGTTTGTCGGACTTGGGCTTATTGGTTTTCTTGGTACCGTATGATTTCGCTTTGAATCGAGATTCGGCTGCAAGTGCTGCGTTGGACTGTGCCTGATCGGCCTCTTTCTCTGAAGTGCGTCGGTCATATTCCTCGTAGATCGCAGATACAATCATATCCGGTGTGAGCTTGACGGATGGGTTGGTAGGACGCAGCGCTCGGACTGCGTTCTCCAGTACTCGGATCGCGTCTCGGTAGGATGGGTGTGCAAGTCGTATGCGGGTAATGAATAGCTCGTCATCGACCTTATCACCCATTTGCGCCAATCGGTCACGGTAGGTGTACATCTCGGATACGGTCTCGCGCGGATTCTGGTCATCATTACATCGTATATCCTGCATACGTCGGTGCATGGTAGATATCGTGTCGAAGCCTTTATTCTCGTGCATAGCCGATAGTTGTACCCATAGTTCGTGAGCCGTAGGAGCATCCTTGACTTGAATGAGTGTCGTTGGGCTGATTGTCATGTAGACAATCTCTCGGATGGATGCCTCTTTTGCTCGGTATTTCTCCCAAGCCTCCTCTAGCTTGTCCGCCTCCTCTTCTGACAGTACGACCTCTCTGGACTCCTCTGTACCGCTCTGACGCTCCATGCTGGTAGTCATAGTAGTGGTTGGGATGATCTTGTAGTACGTATTGTCTCGGATGACAAAGCTCTGGGGTGGTTTGACTGAACCACGGACATGTCTGCCCAGCATGCTGAAAGGGCCTTGGATAATGCCCTCACTAATTGACCTTCTTCAGGGGGAGCACCGCAGGATACTGTTAAGACCGTTCTATATTGCAAGAGACGTCTAGATACAGCACTAGGAAGGTGGCCGCAGGGAAGGAAGAAGATAGAGAACGAAGGGGACGGAGAATGACAGAAAAT
>KV424004.1:0-21624 GCA_001632435.1 Calocera cornea HHB12733
CCGTGCCTCTGCCCCGTGCCCCGCGCCCCTCACCCTGCCTCATGCCCCTGCCCCGTGCTCCTGCCCTACACCCTCAGAGCCCTACTCCTCCACGCCCAGAACAGGGCGTCAGAGCGTCAGAGCCCCAAAACGCCATGGAACGATTCTATTCCAGTTTCCGCTTATTCACTGCTTTGCACAGGATTCCCTTTACACTGTCAGTGGTTTCTCTCAATCAAGCTATCACATGATCAGAAGTAGGAACGTCATGCGCAGAACGAGCAGAAGACTCTTCATTGAGCCATGACCGAACAACGGATACCGTCGCAGCTCGCGTTCATGTTCCGTATGCTGGTGATGAACGTGGAATGTCCCTCATCTCACAGCGCAGGTGAAAAGATCTCTAAGTCTTCTTCTTGGGCGCAACATAGCCTGCAATACCGCGCACACAGTGGGCCGGGCCCATCTGCTCGCCGCCGTTGGGAGAGTCCGTATACCGCGCAATCTCACACTTGAACCTTCAGGTGGGCTTCCAGCCGAAATTGGAACGGATCACCTGGATCCTGTTCAGGAGAACGCATTCTCGTGTCTGGGAAACCAGTCGACATTGTATCACTGTTCCTTGCAATACTCCGAGGGGAAAGCGCACTCGTGGCCCCAATCGAACCCTTTACGCATCACCAGTCGGAGGCGGCACAGGCGGCAACAGCTCCGTATACTGAATCGCCTGCAACACAAGTTCCCCTCCCAAGGTCGTGACCAGCACACTATGCGTCTTGTCGTTGTTAAGCTGCTGCGCGAAGAACAGCACCACCGCATCATGTCCTACAGTGTCGAACGTGCTGTATTCGAGCTGAGAAACACCGTCGAGAGTGACCATATAATCGCCACCCGAGGGGCCGACAGCACCGTATATCACCGTGTGCACACCCTTGAAGCTGTAGGTGAGCGACGAGCCAGGAGAGGCGGTCGTGAACTGGGTGATGTTTGTTGAGAAGTATTCCTGTGTGGGACAGTGAGTGAGTGATTAGATCTCTAAGATCGGCTTACCTGGAAGACGACTTCTTCCTGCCATATGCCAGTAGTCTGCACTTGCGAGGCATTGATGTACGGATCGATCTGATCCCTGCGGAGGATCTCAGCAAATGGCTGTGATCCAACGCAAAATAAGCACTAACATTTCCCACGTCCCTTGGGTTTCATAAAACGCAGGGCCGGTAAACACTGCTTGCTGCCCAGATTGGGGACAAAACAGAGCGAGCTCGACATGGTATTGCTCCAACGGCAGCTTATCGAACTTATGGTACAGGCTGGTGATGTTCTGCAGCTGGTCGTTGATCGTCACGTTGAAGTCACAGGGAGGGCTCTCTGAAGTTGCATTCAAGTACCCAGAGAGGGAGAATTCGGTTCCGTAGAAGTCGAACGAGACGGATGCCTTGGATGCCGAGGTCACGTACTGAACCGCGTCTTGGCCGGGGACTGGCTCGCTAACCCAGCCAGTCAGTGCGTTAGCTCCGACTGGAGGATCGTACGTCAGCAGCGGGGAGTTTGCGGCCACGACGGTGAGATAGCCAGACATCTTGAGAATCGGTAATGGAGATTGTCGTTGGGAGGTGGTTGAGCAGAGCGAGTGCGGGCGACCGGGGCTGAAGAACTAGTAGCGTAGTCCACCCTCTATATATTTCCAACGGTGCAACGAAGTCGAGGGGTTCCATTGACATCGGAATAGTTTCATTCAGCACTGTCCAGCCAGCCACGGGCGCACCGATTACGGCAAGTACATCTGTTCGTGTGGAGCGCTAGTCGCGAGGGATCAAAAGGCGATGGAGGCGAGAACGGCGGATCTGCCAGGTGGATCAAGTTAAGCCGATACTCCATCGCCGTCAGTTGCGCAATGCCAGTCAGCAACATGCAATGCCGTCGTCGGAAGGAGGAAAACACTGCTTTTGAACCGCACTGAGCGCTTGTAGCAGAGCAGAGTCACTTGCACGCAGGCCGATGATGCGGATGGTGCGGTACGTCGCGGGTTCGGAAGCGCCGTGCCCCGAGCGCGGCTATGTGCACGTGCACGTGCTCAAGCGGTCCACGCGGTTCTGCCCCTGTTCTCTGCGCCTCGCGCCTTATTTGGCTCAGGCGCACATGGACTACCACTAATTCTCGCCTCGTCTGTGACAAAGACACCTAGCTTGTCCGACCCACACGGCCTTCTTGCATCCAAGGAGATCAGCGGATTGCATATCGAGCGCATTAATGGTTCATATCGTACCGTCGGCTTGCGGAACTCGCATGGCGCCGACTGTGTACGGAGAAGGTCGTCGCACGGGAGAAACACAGGATTCGACATTATCGGTCAAGTAAGCTACGCATTGTTGGGGAGGGGAAACAGCTCAGTGTTCTGGATCGCCTGGATCTTCAACTCTCCGTCCAAGCTCACAATCTCCACCGTATGCGTTTGGTCATTATCGAGCCCCTGCAAGAGCCACAGGACGGTAGTATTGCCAACGACCGGATTGTACCCAGTAAGGGTCGGCTGCGGCACACCATCAATGGTGATGATGTAAGCACCGTTTTCTGGGCCAACAGCGCCGAACACGGTTGTGCGAACACCTTTGAAGCTGTAGGAGAGCTTCGCGCCATGGTGTGAGGAGGTGTACTCGGTGAGGTTTTTGTAGAAATATCCCTGGGAGACGCGTGAGTCGGCCTTGTAAACTTGTAGGATGGAAATGATGGTACTTGGAACACGACTTCTTCATGCCAGCGTCCCGCGGTGTGCACTTGAGATGCGTTCAAAAGCGTGTTGATGACATTCCTACCAGTAGTAAGGGTAACGTTAGTATGGTGGTTGTCCGTTGGATGAGAGGTTGTCGTACATGGGTTTGGAGCCTTGTGTTTCCTGGAAATCGACTCCCCAGAACTGTGCTTGCTGTCCCTCCTCGGGGCAGAAGAGCGCGAGCTCAACATGATACCAATCGACCGGCAAGTTGTACTGATGATAGATGTTGGTGACATTTTGCAGATCTCCATTGATCGTAACATTGAAATCGCAAGGCGGGGCACCACCGCCGTAGGGCCAGAGACCGGCGTTGAGGGAGAATTGGTCGCAGTACAGCCAGAACTCGACTGAGGCCTGTGGGGCGGAGGTATAGTATTGAGGCTCGGTGTCGCTAACGACGAAGGGCTTGCTGATCCAGTTAGTGTGGATGTCTGATCCGAGGGTCGGGTGGTAGGTCAGGAGGGGAGAATTGGCCCACAGACTAGTAAGGTAGACGGACATGCTGTAGAGAGCGATAGATCACGGGAGGAAAGTGAGGCATTTCTAAGACGACTCTCGCAGGGGCTTTATAGCATTGGTCGGATACGACGTACGCAGGATGTACGTATTGAGCCAGAGAGCCGGGCCGGCGACATGTTGGTAGGCGTCAGAGCATCACCATTGGAGAGCTGTTCTCCTGCACTAGCGCAGAATACAGGCGACGACGAGCTACCAAAGGACGCCAAATCGGCACTGAAAATTTTCGTAGTTTCCAAGTGTTCGAGACCAGACAAGACGGTCTGCACGAGCTGCTCCCATAAATACCTCGAACAGATGGGATGGGACATGGTACCGAAGGTACGCCAAGTCGGTAGTGCAGTTATAGTGCTGTCCAAGCAATCGAGATTCAAGAGAAAGGTTGCGTCGAGCTGCAAGTAAATCGGACTGCCATTTCCAAACGGCGGAGAGAGAGGACAACGGATCCGTTGTGCGTTCGCATTCATTCCCCGCAAGCTACGGAACCGAAAAGAAGCACCCAGCACAGCCTCGGGCCGTGGGCCGGTTGGCCGAGCTGGGCGCATCAACGCGGCATCATCTCCTCTTTTGCCTCGCGCCTGAGGGTTTGTGACCAGCCAGGTTATGCCTCTTTATGGTAATCACACGCATGGTGCACCTCCGATATTTTGCGATCAGAAACTGGGTTGCGATATTGCCGCTCCGGTACTTACGGACCAGACCACCCATGGCCGGGGTATAAGTAGCTCACGGCTCAACCGTTCTTTGGGCCACACAGTCTCGGTGGCTCCCTTTCACTTGACAGCTCCGTCATTTACAACCAAAGCATGACTCCTTTCGCAATCGGTGTACTCCTCGCAAGTGCTGCTAGCGTGCTTGCCCAGTGTACATACACCGCGCTCCTTCCCGACTTCTACGGCAGCTCCGAAGTCGTCTACGTCGGCGACCGGCTGTTCGACGCCGATGGGGACTCCAGTTCCTGCATCGCCGAGAGCGGACTGATCACTGGCCAAGTGTACCTCTATCGGCCAGGCGTATGTATTCGATCAATTCCGCTATATATCAGCTGCTGAACCGCGCGCAGGACTTTTCCTTCGTTCCCCGCGTGGTTGGATATTGGAATGGGCTTAATTCGTCCGACCCCAACAATACCATCTTCGCCCCTGATGTTTCTCCCAAAGGGTACGGCTACCGCGTCGTCATCGTTCCCGATCGCAACTCCCCCTCGCGCGAACCGCAGTACAGCAATACGTTCCCGATTGTCAGCCAAGCCTGGTTTGACGAGAGCTACGACCAGGTCTTCCTCTGGGAGCCGACCTCCGCGTACGACACTACCTCGTGGAGCTCGACAGGTCAGCAGCTGCTCGCCTTCCAGGACAACAATAACAAGTTTGCCGAATTCGATGTGCTGCTGTACAAGGCGAGCGACGTCACGTGGGGTCCGCTGCATCTAGCGCACGTCACCAGCGCGTCATGCCCCACCGGATCTTGCGCAGCGACAGAGTTCTACTTCGAGTACCCGGGCAAACTGCCTTTAGGCAGCGGATACCAGGTCGTGCTGCAGACGAGCGTGGATAACAAGGCGCAGGTCATCTCCGACTCGGGGTTGATTACTATTGTTGACTATCCTGTGACGACCAATACCTTGTGAGTCAGAACTCATGCTCACGGAGAAGGCTGCTGATGTATTTTAGCCCATTCACGTGGACGCCGATCAAGACGATTACCAACGAGCCCACTGGGAAGTAGCTATGCAATTCCGGACCGGTTCTCTTCAGAGACATTCACGGACTTTCCAACTATGTAAGTGGGACTGATAGACCCTTTGCGCCATGCGCTTATGCTATGTTATCTACTTAGTCGCTGTTGTACCACAAATGATCAATGAATGTTGAGCCTGGCCAGCTGCCTTAGAGCATCGTAGGCCTGTCAAGGCTATGCGTGAAGGTACGATTACGACTTACCTCAAACGGGAAGCCAAGGCGAGACAGTCATCTCTCAAGCGAGCTCCAACGCGTGTTCGGGTAGGACAGCTTCGATCTGCTGCACCGGTTCAGTGGAAGGTGGCCGTTTTCTCCAGTCCTGTCTCCGCATAGCGTCGTTGAGTCCTTGCTCCCCGATGTCTCCTTCCGGGAGCAGCGGCCGTTCACCATTCTCGACCTTTTGCGCAGCTTGATGCTGACCCTGATGATCGGCCGATGTCCTTCCTCATCAACTTGATCGCAACCTTTGCATTTCCCACCTAATCCATATATTCCTCAGCGAGCTTGGCTGGCTCGACCTTTGCTTCATGAATCAGAGGAGTGACGTCTAGCACGGCCAGCGGTTCAACGGCAACCTTCACAGGCGACATGACCGAACCTGTTGGCAACGATGCTGGCTCTTCGCATCGCGTTGGTTGATCAGCGTTGGTGCTACCCCGAACGTGCGGTACCTCACAGACCACGAGACGAGATCAGGAATGCGCGATTGAGAGTACGGTTGTTGCATAAGTCTGTCATGGGGGGAAACGCACACCCCCTTGAAGCACGGCGATCGCGGTGCATATGTTTGATCCCCCCGGGGTTAACCTTTCCGGCCGGCGGACGGTCACGGGTGTACCGCTGATAGTCGTGATGAGCGTTTTCCACGTAGATGTAGCATACTAAGCGGGCCTGCAGGAGATTCACCCGCGCGCATCAGGACAGTGATCTCCCAGCGGTCTCAGCAGTCCTCTTCTAATCACGCGCCCGCCGACATCATTAAATCACGCGTGATAAAAAGGGATCAAACAGGGCCCTTCTCGTAGTTAAGGCACTGGAATGTTATTGGACTTTCGGCACCGCAAGCCGCCGTGTGACCGGCGCCAGTCCGGGGACGGAAGAGGACCCCGCGTGAATGCACCGCCTCGCAAGTGATGCCTGCTACTCGCCTGCTACAATATTGCACCCTGCAGAATTTCAAGAAAGATTGCGCGAAGCATCGAGGGATTGGGTACTGCTGACATGAACCATCCCGGCTGGGGCGGAGATGGTACGTGCACCGTCGGGATGTTGGTTTGCATAAGAACACGTACTTGGAGCGGCCATCTCGGCTCAGCTCGTTGCCCTTCCCATCGGTCCTGTCAGCACCGCGTTTCCCCGCTGCTGCTACTCTGCGAACCTGGGCTATACTGTCTTGCATCTCTACTTCAAGTTGTTCGTCCACCTGCATCATGTCTGAATACATCACCGACTTGTTCGCGAACTCTCCGCTGCTAACCTATACCCCGCCCGTTGGCTTCGACGCGTCCAAGGGCTGGGTGAACAAACCTTTCATCAATGAGGAGGTTCAATATATCACTTCGGCGCCCAAGGCATCCGTCTCATTCGACTTCTACGGCGACCAATTCGAGCTTTCGGGGTCGCTCACTCCACCGATCAGCGAGGGTGTTGCCCCTTGCGACTTCAACGTCACAATCAACGGCAAGCTCCAGCCTATCACCAGCTTCTATCACCCATACAACGGCCTGCCGCTGGACCAGTATCATGTCGTGCTCACCTTCTTCTGCCCTGATGCCGGCCAGCAAGCGGATTTCGCCGGTCCAGCTTTCGTGGAGACGCAGGGAACAACCTTCATGTGCGCGTGCTCAGGGACGAGTGTCAATTAACACTAACCCTTTCCAGGAGCCAGACAAACCCGTACTTGAATACATCCCAAATCCACACTTTTGGTCCGTGGAAGGAAGCACAGGTCTATCAGGTATAGTTGCTGTTCCTAGCGCGACAGCCGTACGGGCTCTGAAGCTGTTCTGTAGGACTACTTCGCCATGACGTTCCCTCAATACACCACCTCCACCTTCGGGTCGACGCTCTCCTACAGCTTCAAGGGTGTTCACACGCAAATGTACGGTGCCGTCGGTCCCTCGGGCGGCGAATACGTTGTCACGCTCGACGGCGTCCCGCAGAAGGCACTCAGCTCGTACAACCATGTTGCGGGCAATGATGTCGTGCTCTGGTTCGCGCAGGAGCTGAACAACGACAAGACGCATACGGTGACGATCACGAACCTGGGAGGAAAGCTTGAGATTCAGGCGATCCAGTATACCGAACTCTTCCCTTATACTAGCGACAAATGATCCCTTTCACGCTCCTGGACGATTCCAACGGACTTGATACCCCGTGTCTCCATGCATCTCTTTTCCATACAAGGACTTCCATACGCACGGATGTTGTAGCTTTCCTGCTTAATTTCTCGAACAGCCTTGTGGTGCAACATAGACTGTACGTTTTCGCCCCAGGACGCAGTTACCACGGGCATGAATTGGACATCCGTTAGTGAGCTATTGCAATGCAATAACCTTTGATTACCACTTTCCCAAGTAGATACGGTAATAGCGAGGGATATCGCATGCGGAAACACTAAAAAGGGTTCGAGGTTCTCATATGCCCCGTCTCTGAATGAACATGAATAGACATTCCAGGGTGCGAAAGTACGTATATGCGCCGCATACACGCTCACTTAGCAGTCGGCACGTTCGTGATTGTCTTGATCGGCGTCCAAGTGAACGGGCTGCATATCTCATCAGCACTCCCCTGCCCCTGCTGAGGAATAACACTCACAACGTATTCGTCGTCACAGGATAATCGACAATTTCGATCAGCCCCGAGACTGCAATAACCTCGGCTTTGTCCTTCGCCGTAGGCTGGAGGACCACCTGATAGCCTTCGCCCACCGGCAGCTTCCTGGAGTACTCGAAGTAGAACTCTGTCGTAGCGCACGATCCAGCCTCGGGCGCCTGAGGGCAGGATGCTCCCCGGACGTGTGCCAAATGCAAGGGTCCCCAAGTGACGTCGCTTGCCTTGTACAGCAGCACCTCGAATTCGTCAAACGCTCGGTTTGTATCGTCCCACGCGAGCAGCTGCTGCCCCGTGCTGCTCCACTTCGTATCGTCCCGCGCCGTCGTCGGCTCCCAGAGGAAGACCTGGTCGTAGCTCGCCTCAAACCAAGATTGGGAGACGACGGCGAAGGTGGTGCTGTATTGCGGGGTTCGGGCGGGGGAGTGCCGGTCGGGAATGATCACCACGCGGTAGCCGTACCCCAGGGGCGTGATAGAGGGGCAGGGGATGGAGTTGGTCGGGGAGGATGCGTTGAGGCCGTTCCAGTAGCCAACTTCGAGAGGGGTGAAGTTGCTGTCCTAGATGCATGTGGGTCAGCCGATCTCGGAAGCGAACAAGCAGGAGGCGCACGCCTGGGCGGTAGAGGTACACGGGGCCGGTGATGAGCTCCCTCGGCCTGCATTGGTTCGAGTTGATAACCGCGGCAAACAGGCGGTCGCCCACGTATACGACTTGGGAGGTGCCGTAGAAGTCGGGGATGATGTCGTTGCTGGTGCACTGAGCGAGTGCAGCTACGACGAAGGCAGACAGGAAAGCGAGAGCTGCGAAGCGCATGGTATAGAGGAGCAGGCTGGGGGATGACCGAGGGCTAGCATCTGCCAGCTCAGCCTGATGTCGGTCACTTATACGTCTTCCATGTTGTCGATGCGCGTTTCCGACAGTGTCGGAGGGAGGATATCCATCCAGAGTCTGCCATGGCCGACAATATGGGAGGCGGGAAGGTGAGCACGGGGCCGAGCAGAACAGGGAAGGGAAGATGGCCGCGGAAGACGCGCCAAGCGCGACGCGGGCTCATGACGCGCGGTGGCAGTACGTAAACATTGGGGCTGTGCTGCAGCGAGCTTCTTTTGGTCATGGAAATGATGGGCGCCAGTTTATCCGGGAGACGATCCCTTCCGCGACGATAGTAATCGCCATGCAGCACTGTCATATAACGCTACATCCAAGTGCAGAACAACATGTAATGGATTTTATCCATGTCTGACTCTTGCGACCTCTTGCGGCCCATCCATCAGCTCACTGTGTTATAACAAGCGCCGGCCATTGCTCCTCTTCCGCTGGCAAACCTACAAGTGCATTCTGACCAGTTGAACAAGTTGTGCCGAGAGTTGTTCTGTTTCCGCGCCAACTTTCTGCTTCTTACACAAACTTTCTGCCTGGATGCCGGTTTTGAGGGGCTGTCAAGAAATGCTCGAGAAGTATCATCTGCATGCCAGCCAATGTGAGGGGATGAGCCCAGGGTACCAAAGGTCACTCTCCCATGTCCAAAGCGCTATACGTACTCGGGAACACAGAGGAAGGGGATTGGTGATTTCTGCTGCAAATTCTTACACTACTTACGACGTGTTTGGCTGTACAGAATTCCATACCATAGTGGTATCCTGTTGCTCACATGCGGTTTATAGCTTGGTGAGAGCGCAGGAATGTACTGCACATAGCTGTGAACGTCGCAGAATTTGGAGGATCCGCGTGATGTGGAATGGCTTCGGATAAGATTTTGAGCATGAGTATGTCAGAGCCTTCCACGTCATGGACGGCTCAGCTTGTATAAACAACGCTGCACTGCATACCTTCATTTAGCCTCGGGAGTCGAGTTCCCCGTTCACTTTCCCGAGCGATCTAAGCCTTGCACACAATTGGGTACAAGATAAGAAATCCAATGATCAGGGTACAAGCGCAAGCTAGTAGAGAGCGTCTGTGACTGCTATATCGGAACGAGCGTCTGACCACCCTGTTTCCCGGAGTGGCTTCTTTCGCGAGATGATGCGCTGGCATGCACTATACAAGCAGAGCGCTGGATGGGAACTCATTCCCCCTACATCTCGCTTGAGGTCAACACACTCATACACGATGGACCTCAGGGCCACCGTCGCAGGGGTTTGCCGCACAGCGCCTGTCATGGACATCCCCAGTCAGGTAGATGAAGGCACCAAGTGGAGTGAGAGCACTTCTCTCGAGGCGCACGTCTCTTATTTGTGTTGTTCTCAGGATAACTGTAACTCATTCACACTCCTGCAGGACAAATCCTTCCCTCTCGCGTCCACACGGCAATGGCCGGCTCGATACACTTGTGCTACTGTTCCACTTGAATGACCTCAGTTCCGATATCACAGAGCTCTCACCTGGTTTAGAGAACCATGGGGCAAGGGGTGACATACGGACGGCTATATATAAGGGGGAAAAGGTCGCCCTAAAGAGGATCAGGGCACTCAACGAAATCGGGCACAAAGTGAGCATGGCTGATATCCCCACTTCCGTGCAGCGGTGTGACTGTCTTCAAGCATCTTGTTCAAGAGCTGAAGAGCTGGACTCGCTTGAAGCACCCAAATATACTTGAGCTGTATGGTGTTTCCCGTGGCGATCCCTGGACTTTGACATTAGTGTCCCCATGGATGGAAGACGGCGACTTGCTTCGTTATCTCCGAGACCATCCTAATTCCCATCGAGCCGTCCTAGTACGAGGAGTTCCAGAGAGACAGAACCGAGCAGGAGCCGGCTGATCCTCTGTCCAGATACAGGACATCCTGCAAGGCTTACATTACATGCACACCGAACTGAATCCTCCCATTGCCCATGGCGACTTGAAAGCGGTACAATATTATACGTTACCGGCCTCTACATATACTGATCCCCATGGCAGAATAACATCTTAGTTCGGGCATCTGGCCGAGCATGCCTGGCTGATTTTGGTCTCTCACGCATCCAAGAAGAAAGTTCGGAGAGCCACACATCCACGTCTCGTAGTGCGACCACTGGAAATGTCCGCTGGAAGCCTCCAGAGTGGTTCTTCCCTGAGCGCTATGGACTGACCTTTGTTCAGACCTTCACTCCGGAAGCCGACATATACTCTTTCGGTATGGTCATATATGAGGTATACACGGAGATGAAGCCTTTTGCTGCAATCTCCAACCGCTATGAAATTTCGACACTGGTTGCGGAGGGTCAACGACCGCCACGTCCCGAGCCGCAAAACCATGGGACCGGGATGTCCCCTGCTATGTGGGGCATCGTGGAAGACTGCTGGAGAGGTGCACGATACGAACGCCCCAGCACATACATGCTTGCACCTCGCGTCGCGGCCATTGCTGCTCAAGAGCTCCCTTGTGGGCAAGCGATAGGAGCTACAGTAATGCGCCCGAACTCCCCCCGGAACACGACTGGGCATCAGCAGTTCAGTGAAATTGTCCAGAAGACGAAGAACCTCACCGCGTATATTACGGGCATCAGCAAACATGCGGTTGCCTCCGGTGACCGTAGCGACATTTGGGTGGGGAAGTATCAGCATTCTGACAGTGAGAAGGTGGCATTGAAGACGATGAGGAGCCTCTCGGGCTCCACATCGAACCAGCTTACCAAGGCGAGTCAGGGCAGCATTCGAGAGATTGGAGTTGCTATTGATGCCATACTTTAAGGATCTCCTCAAAGAACTTACGCTTTGGATGAAGCTGAGCCACCCCTGTATTCTCGAGCTGTACGGAGTATGCCTTCATGAACCATATGGATACGCGATTGTATCGCCATGGATGGAACATGGTCATATGATGAGCTATTTGCAGTCAGCACCAGAGGCAAATCGATTGTCTATTGTGAGCCTCAATGCGGTGGGAGAGACCGTGCAGAACTCACCCTGCAGCGGCGGCATACCATCTAGGTTCTCGATATCGCTCAAGGACTGAGCTATCTGCACTCATTTAAGCCACCCATTGTTCATGGTGATCTCAAAGGAGTATGTTACTTTCGCTTTGTGTCGTCTATGGCAGCAATTCATTCTTCCTCAGAGAGATGTCCTCATCCGACCATCAGGTCAAGCATGCCTAGCTGATTTCGGTTTGTCACGCCGGCTAATCGCTACGGAGTCCAACGTTTCATCTGGATCAAGCAGCGCCTGCATGCCTGGCAACGTTCGCTGGATGTCACCGGAGCGCATCTGGCCAGAGAAGCATGGCATGACTCCGGCCGCCTCCTTTTCGCCCGCAGGGGACATATGGTCTTACGGAATGGCCATTTTTGAGTGTTTTTCAGGCAAAGTACCATATTATGAGATCGACAACCCTTGGTATGTTTGCGAAAACATACAACGAGGTCAACTGCCCCAACATCCGGGATCTCAGGCGCAGCTGTGCGGCTTGAGTGGAGGATTGTGGAATGTTATACGGGAGTGCTGGCAACAAGACAGGCGAAACAGACCTCCCACAACAGAGTTGCTTCGGAAGATTTCAACCATTGTTGAACGGAACATAGTCGAGGCAGACTGGGTAGGTAGGAAGAGTGAAGATCAGGAGATGCATCTGTATTCTGGTCAGCATCGACCACACAGGAGAATTACGGGTTGGACTCTTGCGCTTCTCCACTTTCCACAAGTAATTATTGCTCGGTCTAGATCACGCAGGGCTCCCGCCCAGTAGAATTGGGATAGTATAGCGGCAGCGATGTTTCTTTTCTTGCTTAGCTCTCCGGTTGCTACGAAATGTTATAGGTATGATATGTATACGTTGTGTGGAATGGAGGTGTTGCGATTGAGCTGGGCCACACTGATTACCGGTAGTACTAACTGGGTTTTGTAACAAATCAGAGTTGTGAAAGGATGAGAGGGCAAAAATTACATCTATATCAGCATTGAGTTCATATTGGCAGCCCTCTAACGACGACAACTGCTTGATGAGGCTTGCGACACGATGCCCGAGTGCAGCCACGCTGGTTTGCAGCCTCCTGTCTTCATCCTCCTCGTGTTGCTTCAGATACCCTTCGCACCAAATCGCGGGAGGTTGGGCGCTCCTCGGGCTCCTTCTTCCAGCAGTCTTCAGCAACGCGCCACATCGCGAACTGCAAGCCGCCCTGCACTCCTTTGTAGCCTGGATGCTGAGGTCGGCGACCATCGCGGACGATCTGGGCAAGAAGCGTCCAAAGAGCGACATTCCGCGCTTCATGAAACGGCTCCAGACCGGTATAGATCTGGTATATGGACAGCCCGAAAGAGTAGATGTCACATGCATATTCCGGAGCCACGACTTCGCTGTGTCCGCGGAAAAGCGGGTTGATCTGCTCCGGTGCCATCCATAACACACGGCCGTCAGTTGCTGTTGATTGATATTGATCTTCTGACTTCCCCGCAGCTTGAAGGCCGGGTATACCGAAGTTGGCAAGACAGGCTTGACCGTTTGACTGGATGAGGATATTGCTCTGCGCAGAGTCAGCATGATATCATGATAGAGCTCGAGGAGCACTGCGTACCGGTCGCAGATCTCCGTGAACAATGAGAGGCTGACGCGAGTGCAGATAGCTCAGCCCTTGCACGACATTGACCAGCTGGCAGCGTTGTTGAGTCGTCGTCGTATTCGAATCGATGGTGCGTGTATGTGTACTCACCAATGGAGAACGAGGGGTGCCAGGATTTGCGCGGAGATATGTCGAGATGTCCCCATGTTCCATCCATGGGGACACCAAGTCCACACCGTAAGGCCCACCGGTAGAAACCCCGATGAATTCGAGTACATTTGGATGGAACAATTGCTTCCAATGAAAGAGCATTGTCGCACACTGCGTGGAAGATCAGTGCCTTATTTGACACGTTGTACGTTGTCTCGTGCGCACCTTTGACCCTTGAGACAATGACACGATTGTGACGTTCTTCACCGGCGTGGCCACGACTAGGACGCCGTTCCAATCCCCAACGTAAGCCTGGCTTCCACCGTCATCCCGGCGCGCTACATCCGTGATGCCTTCAACGCAGAGTGACGGGTCAACACTACACGAGCGTCAGATAGTAGCATTGCTGTGCTGCGGAGGAGGCATACCGCGCAGCTGACAATGACAACACATCACGCATGATACGCTCTAAATCGTGGGATGTGCTCTGACAGAAGTGTAACACCTGGGAGGAGGCAGCTAGTTCGCAGGAAGCTGGGTCGTTGGAATGCCCTTTTGAGCCGGACCTGCCGGGCCTTCAGCACTATTGCGCTATGACTTAATAAACGGAGGCGCACCGGATGTAAGCGACCTGTACGCGTGTCTCCGCGCGCCACTAGACATGCGTACTGTCCACTTCCTACCGCCGTGAAACTCCGAGCTTCCAACTGAAAGATGGCGATTCTTGCGGTACATGTTGGTGAAGTACGATGTCCGGAGTGAGCACTTGTCACGATATTGACCTCTTACGTCTGGTTGGTGATCATGGCAGACATGGGCGCACTGTCGTAGCAGTAGGTGTATGGAGATGCCGGTCTGAGATGTCCGTGTACAACATGAGGATTGCAAAGCTTTGAAGAGGCCCGCAGGCAAGCAGTGCTGACAAAGTCGACTGCTGGTGCATTGTCCTGTCAGAGCGGCATGTCAGTATAGCTCTGCCGCTCGGAGTAGTGAGGGTGACGTACAACTAGTTGGTATGTATGGCTCCAATACGCGTACAGAAGAGTAAAGTGTTCACTGACGAGCTCGCAGTAGATGGCTGTCTGTCAACAGACTGGTGTTTCCCAGGGATGCTGTACACACCGCTGTCAGTCGCTGCGCGTCCCAAAAAGAGAATATGCTCCGTATTTGGACATCCACTCGGCACCAGTTCCCGCGCATCCTTGGCGGACCCGCGCCGGCCCATTTGCAGGTGAACCTGAGTCTCGCGTTCCATGTCGGCCACTACATGGACCTCAACGTCCGTTCGAGCAAGCATGTCATGTTTGCAATTGATGTGAGAAGCCTCACGTAGCATGCAGTGAAGATTCAGCGCTCTCGCCGCGTGCCGTGGAGTCCAGCTCATGATCGACGCGGTGGTGCAGACAATACAAAGGACATCACACCTCGGATAGTGTTGCAATGGAGACGTATCCCGGGGGAATTGTATGGACTGCGAGTGGGGAGAAAAAGGTAGTGCTCAGGGTGATGAGGATTGACCCTCCTCGAGTCCCAAAGCAAAGGCAAGTTGCCCCACTTTTGCTCGGACATGTAGGGAGACTGATTCAGTAACGCGCAGAGTTTTGCTGGAAATCGCCATGTCTAGCGGCATTCACGTCATCCAAATGTTCTTGAGCCATACGGGTACGCTCCCACTGGATCTATGGCTTCGCGGTGGTGTTCCATTCCTTGAGCAAGGAACGGCAAGAGAACACCTTGGGACACATCCATGTACACGCGGCTGCGTCTGGTATGATCATGCTCATTAGAGATAGAGGAGAACTGACGAAGTGACAGGTACTCGACGTGGCCTGAGCACTAGATTATCTCCATTCGCGCCATCCTGTGGCCATGCAGGCGATCTGCAATGGTTCGCTCGGCTGCGACTGCGTCCCAGGACGTCGCTCTGATTTTATTCGTAAGGGGACATGTTGGTCATCTATACGTCGTCAAGTACGTGCATACAGTTGCGTACCACGTATAGCTTGACGGCAGCACGAAAACTGCTGAAGCAGCTGTCGGCTGGTTCGTGCTCGTCTTGCTCAGCGTCCCCCTTCAAGATCCTTCGGTCACTCCCAGAAATGAGACTCACAAAGTATTGGTCAGCGGTCATAATGGGTGGTATCAGTCAGTCCCGAGACTTCGGTGACGTCGGCCCTGTCGTTCGCCGTCGACTGGAGGACGATCTGCTAGCCCTTCCCACCCGGCAGCTTCCTGGAGTACTCGAAGTAGAACTCCGTGGTAGCTCATCCCCCACCGTCGTCCACTTCGTATCGTCCCGCGCCGTCGTCGGCTCCCAGAGGAAGACTTGGTCGTAGCTGTCGTCGAAAGAAGATTGGGAGACGACGGCGAAGGTGGTGCTGTACTGCGGGGTCCGGGCGGAGGAGTGCCGGTCAGGGATGATCACTACGCGGTAGCTGTAGCCGAGGGGCGTGATAGATGGGCAGGGGATGGAGTTGGTTGGGCGGGAGGCGTTGAGGCCGTCCCAGTAGCCATTTAGGGGAACGAGGTTGCTGTCTTAGATACACGGGAGTCCGCCGAGCTCGGAAGCGAACAAGCAGGAGGCGCGCACGCCTGGTCGGTAGACTTACACGGGCTGGCGATGAGCACGCTCGGCCTGCATTGGTTCGAGTTGATGACGGCGAACGGGTGGTCGTCCACGTATACTATATAAGAGGTGGTACACTGAGTGATTGCAGCTACAACGAAAGCGACAGGAAAGCGAGAGCTGCGAAGCGCATGGTGTAAAGGCGCGGGTTGGGTGATGACTGAGGGCTAGCATTGGCCAGCGCAGCCTGATGTCGGTCGTTTATACGTCCTCCATGTTGAAGATGCACATTTACGACGCTGTCGGAGGGAGGATATCCATCCAGAGTCTGCCATGACCGACAATATGGAAGGCGTGAAGGTGAGCACGGGGCCGAGCAGAACAGGGAAGGGAAGATGGCCGGAAGACGCTATGACGCGCGGGCGGAGTACAGAAACATTGGGGCTGTGCTGAAGCGCGCTTCTTTTGGCCAGCACCAAGATTGGCCTTCAATCCCGGAGGATGACTACGCGTGGCCATCCCCCTGTGTGCACCAGAGTCACTAGGGTAACCCGGCTCGCTTCGCTCATCGTAATCTTTTTTTTTGGTCCCTTTCGGAGTCTGCGGATTTCCTGCATTGCTCCCTTGTTGCCCCTGTGGTGCCCGTCTTGCAGTGCCCATCTTGCGGTGCCTGTCTTGCAGTGCCTGTCTTGCAGTGCCCGTCTTGGGGTGCCCGTCTTGTGGTGCGCATCTTGCGGTGCGCATCTTGCGGTGCGCATCTTGCAGTGCCCGTCTTGCAGTGCCCGTCTTGCAGTGCCTGTCTTGCAGTGCCCGTCTTGCAGTGCCTGTCTTGCGGTGCCCGTCTTGTAGTGTGCAGTGTGGTACCTGTTGTGTGGTGCACAGTGTGGTGCCTACTATGTTGTAATGCCCATGCTGTCGTGCCTGTGTTGCCCCAGGTTGTGGTGTGTGATGTAGTGCCTGTGTTGTGATGCCCCTGTTGCAGTGTCTATGTTGTGGTGCCTGTCTTGCTGTACCTGGAGTGCTGTCCCAAAGGGTTTGCTGTGCCCATCTTGCCATGTGGCTCCAGGCCATCTTGCACAGTCAGGCTACCAAAGAGGAGGAGAGACCTCAATTTAAGAGGTGAATTACTCTGTGCAGTAGTGGCCTCAGGCTCTGTACTATTGCCATATCTATACCTCCTTCATTTGCCTCTCTCTACCCCTGTGTCTGGCCAGTGTGGTACACAACATATCAACTTCCCTTACTCTGGCTATATCCCCCTGGCCTTGAATGCCTTCCAGTCTCCCATTTCCTGTTTTCTGTCTCCCATCTCCCATCTCCCCATCCCCCACCTCCCTGTTGAAAGCTATTTGCCAAGACTCCAACTTGTTATTAACTGTTGTAAGTTACTTTTTCGGGTCAATATAGCTTGGGTGTACTCTGACTATATTCTGACTGCCTTGAATGCCTTCCTGTCTCCTGTCTCCTGTCTCCTGTCTCCCATCTCCTGTCTCCCATCCCCCATCTCCCATCTCCCATCTCCCATCTCCCATCTCCCGTCTTATTTTGGGTCAATATGTTTCTGGTGTACTCTGACTATATTCTGACTGCCCTCCCGTCTCCCGTCTCCCATCTCCCGTCTTATTTTGGGTCAATATGTTTCTGGTGTACTCTGACTATATTCTGACTGCCCTCCCATCTCCCGTCTCCCGTCTCCCGTCTCCCATCTCCCGTCTCCCGTCTCCCGTCTCCCATCTCCCGTCTCCCTTTTGAAAGCTATTTGCCAAAACTCCAACTTGCTCTTGCCTTGATTCATTGAAGCCTAATATATTTATATTTCAATGCACACTAATTGGGCACTCATATTAGTGTTAGGGTTGGGGTGTAGGGTTAGGGGTTAGCTTTATTTTGCTTCCATTGTATGGCAGTGCACATATTGCTTCCGCTCCGAGGGGACCCTTCTCTTGTGCGAAAGGACGCGTCCAGGAGATAATTCCCCGTTTGCCCCGTTTGCGGAGGCAGTTGGCCCCCAATGCCCCGCCGCGCGCAGTTTCCCTCAGTGCCCCCTTTAAGAGAGGGGCCAGCCCTAAACAAGCTCAGGACGCAGATGGTGGTAGGAGAAAGAGTTGTGCATGGGGGACCGGACGCGTCGCGAGATGCATTTCAGTGTTTCAACACACACACGTGGGCTTTTGTGCCACAATTCTTTTTATTTATGTTTCGTTATGTACTATAGTATCTAATGCTATTCTATTTCCCTTTCCTTTTGATTGTGCGTCGCCCTTTAATCTCTTTCTTTTGGGGCGGACGAATAGTGATATCCGGTATGAGATCTGTGATGAGAATCGGAGGATACGGTGCATTGTAGGTTCCACAAAGTGTTCCGGCTGTATAATAGTCACTGATATAGTGCTCCGGCACTAGACCAGAGAAATGACATAGCTTGATAGCATGTCGACAAGGTATAAGGTGATCTTGGAAGAATCCGCAGGTGCATTGTCCGGAGCGGAGAACTGGATCAAGATACACTTCATATTCTTCTCCGTCAACTGTTGCGGATGTCTTCAGCTTTGCATGCAGTGGTGTTGAAGTCCATACAAGGAATGTGCGCGCTAGTGTGGATTCATCTTGAAATTTCTTGAATGCCGTAGAGGTCCAGGGCTCGGTCATGCTTGTTGCTTTCAGATGGGCATTGCTGAACTTCGTCATTTGATCGGTCCATATATGATTGAGAAGCTTGAGCACTGGATAGCGACGTGCTTTCACATAGGCACCATTCATGATTTCGACGGAGTTTGATGTGGTCTTCCCGAATCGACGGCCCGGAAGTGCATATGTTGCCCAGCGTGCATGAGGAATGCCGTCGATATAGGAAGCGGCAGCCTCGTTGAACATCTTCAGCTTCTTAAGCTCCTCGCCAAAGAGCTTTGCTGTTGTTGCACGGACCAGGGGCCATACACACTGCTGGGCAGCTTTACCGAACTTGTCCATATTGGAAAAAATATGTCGAGCGCAGAATGCTTCAACCACATTGGGGAGCTCGAGTGAAACTGCATTGAGCAGACCCTTTTGACGGTCGGATATGAGAACAGTTGTCGGATTGTCAAGGTTGGGTAGAGCCTCGCGGAGTTTTCGAAGAAACCAGCACCAGGTTGTGGTGTCTTCTTGTGGGGCAAGCGCCCAGGCAAGATTGACAATCTGATCATTGGCGTCATATGCGGTTGCCAGAAAGAGAACATATTTATAGTCGGTCTTGGTAAAAGCGCCATCAACCGCAACAAAGTGACGAAGATAGTTCCATGCATTCTTCGCAGGCGATGGACAGATGAAGATCGAATAGAACGCATTGTTGGCATCAAGTTGAAGCTCGATTGTTGCATTTGCGTCGTGTGTGCGGATCTGATCAACATATGCAGGAAGCAGTTGAAATTCGGCTTCCTGCTGTGCAATGCTATCATCTCGTAGGGCTTTATTGGCACGCCATGCTGCTTTGTAGTTGATCTCGTGACCTTTCTGTCGGAGGACATCTTGAATGACTTGCGGTACAATATTCTCCGCTGGAAGTGAAGCTTGCTGTACAGTGTGCTGAACATACTTGGAGCGGCTTGATGCAGCACGAGCTTTCTTTGCCTTGCCTTGGCACATATGCTTTGGCACTAGCGTTCTGAGCTTCAAAGATGCACCATTTGGACGGACCGAAGCCTTGAATGGGCAGCCCTCAATATCGCAGTTCATCATGAGTCGTCCGGGATCACGTTTCTTGACTCGACAGTTTGCATTTTGAGCAAGAGAATGCGCAACCAATGAGACATAGGCTTCATCCAAAGTAGTAAAGATCTGTCCCTCTACAAGCTGTGACATTGTATATGGGATCACCGCCAAGAAGATTGTGGAAGACGCGTCAGGAGTGTCAACACTCAACGCGTCGCAGCCGGACCCTCATGCGCCCCTCTCTCTCTCTCCACCATCTGCGTCCTCACATTGCTTAGGGCCGGCCCTCCTGAAAATTGGGCACTGGGGGAAACTGCGCGCGGCGGGGCATTCGGGGCCAACTACCTCCGCAAACAGGGCAAACGGGGAATTATCTCCGCGTCCAGCCTGCACAGCCACCGGACCCTTGCCCGCACGTGGGCGAAACGTGCGCGGGTTCATCGCCACGGCCTGATTTGCTTCATTATAGATGCCGAGGCTGGGAGCCATGAACTTTACAGATGGCTTTGAGTGACTCCGCTCGAGCGTATCCTTCTCCTTGTCTATCACCTCTCAACGCGACTCCTACCATAGCCCGTCAGGAATGACAACAGTCGCGCCAGCAACGTCGAGCCTCTCGCCGGGCTACGGGAAGTCTCCTCGCACATCAGCAGTGTGGCAGTTGAGGGCACTGCACGTGGCCACATGTGCACCTCGCACTGTGACGACAGGAAGGTCGAAGTCAAGCTGATGCGGATTGGTCTGAGCAAGGAATTCTTCGCGACGCAGAGAGCACTGGTGCGCGTGTATAATCCATTGTGTGCAACTGAGAGATGACGGTCCCTGGTCCACATATAGGCTCTTGGAAAGCACCTGGTAACATGGATGAAGCTGAGGCATCAGAACATCCACGAGCTGTACGGGTATACCACGGCGGGCCCCTACGGCTTTTCACTCGTGTTGCCCTTCCTTGAAAAAGGAGATCTCAGAGCGTATCGGAAAGAGGAGCCCACCGTTTCACGCACATCTTCGGTAAGTGGGGAGCTACTCTTGCTGGGAAATATTCACTGACGGGGAAATAGCTGGTCGATGTTGTTCGCGGGCTGAGGTATCTGCATGGCCAAGATCCACCCATAGCACACGGCGATATGAGACCAGTATGTTCTGCTGTTCACATTACGTTATGATGTTCTGATAAGTTAATGAAATGAATAGTGGAATATCTTGATTACGACGTCCGGCGAAGCATGTCTTACCATACCGGTTTGATGCAAGGGTTACTCGAGTATCAGACTGACGGATGGTCGGAATCGATCATGGATCCTTTCTGCAGTCGCTGGTTCGCTCCAGAGGTGCTCAACCCAGACAGCTTTGGCATCCCGCACTATCTACCGTATATGACGCCTGAGGCGGATATCTACGCGTTTGGAATGGTTGCTTACTGGATATATGCCGATCGGGAGCCGTTCTCCGACATGCGAAACCCTTATCGTATTGCCACTAGTGTCCTGGCGGGCGGCCGTCCTCCGCATCCTGGTCCAGAAGCGGACTCAGCCAAACCATATGGGAGATCGCGCAGGGGTGCTGGCCGGCGGACCCTAAAGAACGGCCCCTTTCGAAGGTATTGTCGGGCCAATTTGAACTGCTGATAGCAACCCACGCCATCGCAACGGAATGCTCGGATAGAAGCTGTGAGGCCGGCCGTTCCTGGTTTGTTGCTTACCTTACGCTGCTCTTGTATCCGTAAGAATTTGATGTTGCTTTGCTGTCATACTTCTCCGTTCTACCTACAGTATGCCCCTGAGACGTACTCACCAACCCGCTTGTTAGAGGTATGAGGCACGAATGAAGATTGGGATTAGCCAGGATGCAGAATTTTTGCTCTGCGTCGCGTCCCTAGCTTACATAAGCTAAGAACT
>KV424004.1:25103-44727 GCA_001632435.1 Calocera cornea HHB12733
CGTTCTTTGCGCCGGCTTGCCTCTTCAAAGAGTAGAGCAATGAGCTCGTTGGATGTGCTGGTGGTGCGTCCAAGGCGAGAGCCAAGGAGCGATTGCGTGAAGGTGTCCCAAGACTCCGGGAGTGATGTCGTGAGGAGGTTGACAAAGAGTTTGTCGGGTATGAGTTCGCCTTGCATGTGCAGTTGCTCTTGCAGGCGTCGCATCTCCGTAACGTGGGTGACCATGTCAAACCCCTCAAGTGCTTGCGCTCGGAAGAGTCGCCGCTGGAGTGCCATAACCCCCATCTCTCCGCGCATCTCCTTCACCATGATCAACTGGGACCACATCTCCGCCGCTGTCCCTGCACCAATCAAGTGCACCATGTCCGCATCTCCCACACACAGCTCAATCTGGTTCTGCGCCCTCACGTCTATTGCCTCCCAATCCGCAATCCTCTGACTCTCCGTCTCTGTCGGGTTGTCCTTGTCCATAGCCTTTGGCTTGGGTACCGTGCCATCGACGTACTTGAGGAGACCGCGCTCTCTCAGTATGGCTTGCATGCGCCGCTTCCATCCATACCAATTGTCTGCATTGAGCAGCTCAATCCGTAGCATAGAGGATGGCGCGTCCTTGATGTCTGATGGCATAGAGTAGGACATGACAAGTTGTGCGTGCGTGTGTGTAGTCTACCGCGTGCTGGGGTAGTCCGTTCCAGAGATTCGACCACGAGGAGGGCTCGACCACGAAGGAGGCTCGACCAGGGGGATGTACGACCAAAGGGGACCACCGATGTCTTGCTGGTAAGAATAACACCCCGCGTCACCCACGGTGGGCAGCACAGACAGGCAGAGTTAGAAGAGAAGCAGTCCGGAGCAGGGCTCACAACCTGTTAGAGGTATGAGGCACGAATGAAGATTGGGATTAGCCAGGATGCAGAATTTTTGCTCTGCGTCGCGTCCCTAGCTTACATAAGCTAAGAACTGTACAGTACCTAGCGAGGCGCACGTCGCGCGCCTCTCCTACTTCGCATGCCAACACCGCTCACAATGTGGCACCGGGGTCATGCATGACTTTACGGCATGGAGAGGTAGCTCCCGATTGTGCGGTTCTCATTCTGGTACAGATGGAACATTCCCGCTGGCAGTGTGTCGTCCACCGTGCAGGTGGAAACCCTGCTTGGACTATATAGCTGTCGACCCATCGGAGTGGCAGTCTCCCTCTGCGCAAGTTCCAAAATGGATGGTTTGCTACTCTATACAGCAGATAGCCACGTCACCTCCCGGAGCACTCAGATTGGAACTAAGTGATCAATGATTTATCGATCACACTGAAATAGACGCTCAGCACGGATGGAGCTCGGAAATATCAATCAAGGGGCAGAGACGCTGAATCTGTGCTGTCCGGAAGAGCAGCCTGAAGGCTAGCCGCGTGTTGCCAGCGTGTTGTATCACCCCCTTTTGTCACAGAGCTGTACGCTTGATCCGTCGGAATTTGACAATCTGGTGCCTCCGTGCTTCCTCACACTGCATTCCCCAATGTCACCTTCCTGCCAGCAACATCAACATCTTGCATCCCATGAAGCGCCACATGAACCGCAGAGGCAGCTTCCAATCGAATCTGACGTGAGCACCTGACAGTTGCTTCTGGTGGCCTCATGTGGAACACGTTGCGATAGTGCCTTTGGGCTCCTCAGGCACTGCAACCCACAAAGGCCCGTACATTGCATACAAAGAGTTGGGTACCCTTGGTCGCGTTCCTCTCCTCCATCTTGCTCGAGTATTGTCCTCCAGGATCCGCGAGGTACTAGGACTTGCTCACGACCACTCACCACTCCCGTTACCAATGGCACTTTCGTCGGACTCGTCGTAACTTCTCTTTCGACCAAGCAAAACTGGGGCACTGATTCCTTGAATCTCCATTCAGGGCTGCATCGCTGCAATTAGGGACAGCTCTGTTGAACCAGCTCAACTCGGCACTGAGTTCCCTCCCGAATCAGACGACATCTATCACTCGTATCGAGCCGCCTTGGCCGGTGGCTAGAGGTGCCAGAGGTGAAATATGGACCGCATATGTTGGCAGTGAAAAAGTCGCTCTGAAGACAATGTCAATCGTTCTACCTGTCACAGACGATGGGGCGCGGCGAAGGATTAAAGCAAGTCGTCATGTTCAGCTCGTCGGGCCCGGGGAAGAGTGACTAACGTGGCATTATACGTAGCATCTTGTGCGAGAGCTCAACGGATGGACTCGGGTTAAGCACCCAAATATTGTGGAGCTCCGAGGTGTCTGTGAGCACGGGATGCATGGTCTTGCGATGATAATGCCCTGGATGCAAGATGGTGACCTGAACACCTTCCTTCTCAAGTCCCCTAACATTCGCCGAGCGCCTTTGGTATGCTCAGGTTGCTTAATTCTTCCCCCAAAGCGCTAAACATTTCCAGGTCCGCAACATTGCTCTTGGACTGGACTATTTGCACACACTTAATCCTCCGATTGTTCATGGAGACGTTAGAGCGGTATGACGGCGCAGTCACTGAAATCAGTCAAGCAGACGACTCATCTGAGAACTAGGCCAATGTTTTGGTGGATTCATCCGGACAAGCGCGACTGGCCGACTTTGGGTTGTCGCGTGTCTTCCTGGAAGTGGAAGCCACCGATTCGTCAGGATCAAGTGCACAGCAGGGGAATGTTCGCTGGATGGCGCCAGAGCGGATATTCCCCGAAGAATTCCAGCTGACAGCTGTCACGTCCATGACCCCAGCGTCTGACATGTACTCCTTCGGAATGGTCATATACGAGATCTACACCGGGAGGATTCCTTTCTACCAAGAGCGTAATATATGGACCATACCTGGGAGTGTCAAATCGGGCAAGCGGCCGCTCCACCCCGGCATCAGTGTTGCCGACTTGACGGGCCTTGGCGACGATATGTGGGAGATCGCCCAGGGTTGCTGGAAACCCGATCGCTTCCTTCGACCGACGGCACGGCAAGTGATTGGACGTGCCATTACTCTTGACGATCTTTCGAGAGCGGAGGGGTAGGAGGACATGCAGTAGTGTAGCATTCCCGAGCGAACCAATTCCCGCTCCGATCGATCATTTTCATCCAGTTTGGCTGTTTGCACCCGCGGAGGCAGCTCTAGATATGGTGTTGCGGTGTAGCATCATGCTGTGCGGCGGGATCTTGAACTACACGCTGGAATAATACCATTACTATATCACGCCAATAAAGGACGAGCCGAGGTGCACACACCTTGGACGTGTACCTCATCTTCACCCTAAGGCGCTCAGCAATGTCGACGCTAGTGCTTCTACCTCCGTTACAGTATCTCGCACACACTCAGAACTCGCTCGAGCACGAAGGCTCAATGGGTGGGGACGACCTGATGCAGCACATTACGAAGGTATCCGTAATGCCCACGGCAGTAGGATCTCTTGGTGACATTTGGACGGGATACTATGGCGACATCAAGGTTGCCATCAAAGCGATCCGGGTGTTATCCAAGCCGTCATCGACCCAGTGCCTTAAGGTGAGACGAATACTGTGGTGTGAACGGCTGGCGTCTGACGTCTGCGCAGCGTTTCACGGCCGAGATGAGATGCTGGTCGCAGCTTGGACATGTCAATATACTTACGCCTTTCGGACTCTGCGAGCATGTCAGATTTGGCATTGCGACGGTCTGGCCATGGCTCGACGAACGCGACGTGATGCGCTATCTGGCAACGTATCCTTCGCTCTCTCGTCTACCACTGGTGAGCTGAGCGGGCGCACCTGAAGATCTAGTAGCTGACCGAAGGACATAGGTGCTTGATATTGCTCACGGCTTGAGCTATCTGCATTCGCGTGTCCCTCCTGTCGTTCATGGTGATCTGAGAGCGGTATGTGAGACTTATATCTGTATAGCACCTTGACTGAACAGCTTGGAAGCGAAATGTTCTAATTCGATCATCTGGTCAAGCCTGTATTGCGGACTTTGGTCTATCACGCACGTTACTGGAGGAGCTCTGTGAAGACATGCCTGAGTTGGGCCCTACTCGGGGTTACGCACGATGGATGGCGCCGGAGCGCCTCGACCCAGAGGCATACAGCTTGGCATTTTCCGAGTCTTTCAGCCCTGCAAGCGATGCATACTCGTTCGGCATGGTCGTCTACGAAATGTATGCTGGCCGGAAACCATTCTATCAGACTCGTAACAATCTCGCAATTTTCTCCAAGGTCGCGTCGGGGGAGCGACCGCCCCGTCCAGATAACATCATTGTAGATGCAGGGCAGTTTGATGCGATGTGGAACATTGCTCAGGACTGCTGGAATGCGAATCCGACGAACCGACCTACTGCTATGGAGCTCGTCCGGAGAGTGGAGGTGTTGGCCACCGATTCTACCTCCCCCACTCAAGACGTCACGCGTATAGAACCTCATCCAGATGACAAGCGACCACTCCAGTCACTGCGAAACGATGAGACTTCCAAGACTCTCGGTACCTCTCAGGGGCAACCAGGATGTTCGGTGACAGCCGTTGACCGCGCGGCGGATGATGCCCGGGCTGCAACAGCCGGCGTTGTCGCTTCAGAAACACCTGTGACCTGGTCTGTAGGCACAGTCTGGGACCTGTTGGTTTCAACATTGGGCTCGAAGATCCCCAACCCGTATTGAGGTCTGGTGGTGTTATTTTCGGACTACGTATGCGCCTCGCTTCGCCCTTATCGCTTCCGCGTATCAATATTCTCATCACTCCTGCAGTACATACAACCATTTCCTCGTATTCTAAGATTTCCTTTAAAAAGCGCCTTCCTAAGTCGTTTTACGTTCATGCAATGTATTGTACAGTGGGATTCCAGTGGGGTCTCGGAGGGCGCCTCGACGGCCGTGTTTCAGTACGCCGTTCAATGTCCCAAGGCAGCCTCGTGTTAAACGAGACATGCCAATTTCCTGTGGCGCACCGTAGGTGCCTTGAAAGCCCGACCTAATATCGCTTCCTGCCTCCTTGCAAGTGTATCATGTTCAAGGCCGGGAAGACGAACGTATGAAGAGTACCTTGATCTGGACGCTGGTCAAGCACACACCGCTCATCTCGTCGAGGAGAGGCTGTGTAAGAAGCACTCGTTTCCACCCTGACCAGGACGCTTCTTTTTCAGCGACAGCGTGGCCGTCTTGCGCCGATCGTGTCGAGCGTACAGTATCCCGGGGCGGCTGGATTGGATCCCGGGACATCCAGGCACAACCTTTACTGTATAAAAGCTGTCGAACCCTACGGTCTTGAGGCTGTACAGCCGGACCACCACCTCTTCAGCTTTTCCGAGCTACCGGTCCAGCCGACGCCTTTTCCTCCACAGCCATGGATGACGGAGCGCATCCAACGTACTCAAGAGGTGCAAGAGATTCTGAGTACAGACGATCTGATGCCTCATATCTCCGCCTTGTCCGCCATCCCCGTCAATCCTAGGTTTCTGCACTGCCACGCGCGAACAATAATCAATATCGACCACTTGCTCAGGGGAATGCCAGCGCATACAGTTATCTGAAACCGTCTTCCAACGATCAGTTGTTGCCCTTACTGACATAGACATGGCTCGGAACGCTACGCCGCCAGGGTGAGATAGCTCGCACGCGAATTCTGGGCCTGAGGACATCTAACGTGTCATAGGGCCAAGTCATCACCGATGCCGGCAATATGCGCGTCCACCTCGTCGACTATTTTCGGATGTCCCGGATGTAACAACGCTCGTCACGGGGCTAACCACAGAGGGAACCTCACGAGGCGATGTGTACACGGCATACATGGGTAGTGAGAAGGTTGCACTGAGGTTAATGAGAGTCGGCTTGGGCGTCTCTCTTTCGACAAAGGGCGTACAGGTACGCAGAAACGTCTCCATCCGTCGATCGTTCCAGCTAACGTCCTGAGGTGTGCTGCAGGTCTTAAGGAAAGAGCTCTCTAACTGGGCGAAACTGAATCATCCAAATATCCTCGAGCTCTACGGTGTGTCTACCGACGGTCCGTACGGTCTTGCACTGGTCCTGCCGTTCCTCGAGTATGGGGACGTAATGGCGTACCTCAATACCTGCCCTGCTGCACCTCGTTCACCACTAGTGAGTTATTGACTCTCATACACAGCTATTCTCATCCTGAAGCATGCAGGTGCTGGACGTTGCTCGTGGGCTGGCCTATCTCCACACGCAAGAACCACCGATAGTGCACGGCGATCTATGGCCGGTACGTTGCCGAACATGTTCACTTGGAAAACCGAATGCTTACAGCCTGGACAGGCGAACGTACTTATCCGGCCGTCTGGTCAGGCGTGTCTTGCGGATATCGGCTTAAGGCGTGCTCAAATTAACATCTCGGAAGAAGGATGGTCGGAACCGATGGTGACGCTCCCTTACGGTCGCTGGATGGCCCCCGAGGTGCTCAATCCGCACGGTTACCACACCACCCCCCTGGCGTCTGTAACTACTTCGGCCGATGTCTATGCCTTTGGAATGGTTGCATACACTATCTATACCGACGAAGTTCCGTTCTACGACAACTGCAGCTATTTTGACATTGCAGCAAGGGTTGTGGCTGGCGAGCGTCCGCCTCGTCCAGGACAAGACGTTACGAAACGTGGATTCAATGAAGCCCTGTGGGACATAGTACAGCAATGCTGGAGCCCAGATGGTACGGCGCGTCCATCGTCGAAGAAGCTGCTGGACCGAATTGAGTCTGCGATTCAGGAGAAGCTGTGACGGACTATCTGCATTGGCTCTCGATTGTGCATAGCGATGTTAGAGGCGTATGCTCACTGTTCAAGAGCGTGGGCTTCCTGTTCACTCTCTTCTAGGCCAATCTCCTGATAAGTGCTTCTGGTGGGGCGTGCCTGGCCGACTTTGGCTTCTCTCGCCTCGTACAGGATTTGGAGCCGAGCGAACTCTCCCAGATGAGCTTGACATATATGAATCCTCGTTGGATGTCACCCGAGAGGATTGAGCCGGAGCGGCACGGTTTGAGCCGCGTTACGGCAATGACGCCTGCGGCAGACGTCTACTCTTGTGGCATGGTTATTTATGAGCTCTTCGCTCTTCAGGACCTGTTCTCCCACGTCCTTGGCCACCTTTTCGCCATATCAAGAATTGCCTCGGAAGGCGCATGCCCTCCTCGCCCTAACTCAGAGGAATCACAGGTGGTGGGCATGTCGGACGACTTGTGGAGCGTAGTGGAAGACTGCTGGAAGCAAGACCGAGGGCCCCGGCCCACTGCGACGGAAGTTGTCGCGCGAGTGCAGGCATTGATCACGAAGTGACTTCACCGCTAAACACGAAGTACCATGGCGCAACCACCGGTGTTGTGAGATAATGTCGGTGCGACTGTGCGACCGCATGCACGGGGGACCAAAGAATCCCAGTGGCGGCGGGGCTGACAAGGATCACAAGTAGTGCATGCTTCCAATCAATGTTGTTTGAAAATGGGCGCCATACCGTGTAATTTTGGTCGATTAGTGACCTCAACATACAGTATCCGACGTGATCTCCAGTTCGAGTTCGCACGGCTGTCTTGTGATAAGCGCCCAAAACGACTCAGAGGCTTCGGAATCAAATTTGCGTCGTAAGCGGGTTACGTATGGCCGAGACATCCGTGGGTGCTCCTCTGCGCATCATCTTACCGTAGGCCCATTTGACAGCCTAACCCTCTGCCTCAGTCTTCTACTACGGTCTGCTACTATATTGCGTTCGAATCCAGGACATGGCCGTCGAAAGTGCCTCTCCTCTGTGCGGAAGGATCGTCGTGGTCGTCGCTTGGATGAGAAGACTGATTCATATGTTAGGGTCGTGCCAACTGGATCTACGACTCGCCAAGTCCAGCTTACTGTGGATGTCCTACGCGTCGTGGGGGATCTCACACCATGGATCAGCAATGTCGTCATGGAGGTGTCTCCAAGTGGCATCGTCTGGACGGCGAAATGCGGGAGTGAAAAAGTCGTCCTCAAGGTGATGAGGATTGGCACTTCTTCCTCCGGCACGAAAGCCAAGGCAAGTTGGGTCGGTTTGTTAATAGAATCAAGGGAAGCTAACTTGATGGCGAGTAGCTTCTTGGGAGAGATCTACCAATATGGATGCGATTAAGTCATCCAAATATTCTTGAGCTATACGGTGTATGCTCCCAGGGACCGTATGGCTTCGCAATGGTACATCCATTCTTTGAGCATGGAACAGCGAGGGACTACCTGATGACCAATCCTTCCGCCCGGCGGCTACCTCTGGTTTGCTCAACACGCTATGTCACTGAGGAGGACTCACAACGAGTAGGTGCTGGACGTTGCCCGAGGACTTGATTACTTGCACTCGCGCCATCCTCCTGTCGTGCATGGTGATCTGGTAACGGTCTGTTCTGGTGTAACTTCGTTCCTGGAGGTCCCTATCTAACATGGTCTGTAGTCGAATGTTCTAATCCGGGATGACGGACAAGCCTGTCTTACCGGCTTCGGTATGGCCCGTACACTGCTCGAAATTCCCGCGGACGAGGCATCCGAATCACTTCCACCAGCTTCCATTGCCCGCTGGCTCGCCCCTGAGGTCATCTACCCTGGAGATTATGGGCTGACGGTTCTCGGCTCCCTAACGACCGAGGCTGATGTTTACGCGTTCGGCATGGTCGCCTACGAGCTTTGCACGGACCGGAAGCCGTTCCACGAGTTTCTTGACAACTACAAGATCGCTAACAAGGTCGCAACCGGAGAACGACCGTCACGCCCTGCCGACTCTGCAGAGCACACGATAAGTGACAGCGTGTGGGGTTTGCTGCAGGAGTGTTGGAGACAGGACTGGAGGGAGCGACTGAGTACTGCTGAGCTCGTAAGGCGGGTTGCAGACCTGGTTCAGTCGGATTCGTAGGAGGCGCTGGCCAGACGGCACACGATATACCACCGTATTCTCTTCATTATGTACCAGTACTGTATCACTCAATACGGCATGTGCGACCCAAGAGCCGACGCCTCCAAAATGGGACAGACCCAGACCCTCAGGGGCTGATGCTTGTATCGAGCCGCAGCTGCGGCAACAATTCGACCGGATGCCCACCGTACGCTGTCGTCTCAGTCACCATCTCTCGGCCACACGATGGCGGCCATTCTCAGCATTGTGCTTCCCTCCTCAAAGTATCCAATCACTACACTTAATGATCTCAATCGTGTTCAAGCATCAGTGTCTAATTTGACAGCTTTCATCACGGATATCTCGAGCAGGCGGGCGGCCACTGGTGAACACGGAGACATATGGAAAGCGTCGTACATGGGCGTCAACGTCGCGCTCAAAACCGTGGGGATGAGTGCTTGGTCCTTTCCTGAAAAGATGGAGAGAAACAAGGTGCGACGGTGTATGTCAACGATGGATCCGGAATGTCTCTAACTGGGGCGATTACAGCGCCTGATGAACGAGCTCATGACATGGACAGCACTAAAGCATCCAAACATCCTTGAGCTCTATGGAGTCTGCGAGCACGAACCTTATGGCCTTGCACTGATATCACCATGGATGGAACTCGGTAATGTCAAACAGTATCTGGAGGCGCACCCGAGAGCAGACCGTACTTCGCTAGTAAGGCAGACATGGAGACGAGAGGACCGCGCCTGAACAGAATCAATAGGTCCTGGACGTGGCACGCGCATTGGCATACATGCACTCGCTTGAGCCTCCCATTGTTCACGGCAATCTGAACCCCGTATAGCAATTCTACTGTCTCTGAACTCCGCTCATGGCATCTCTAGGAGAACGTATTGGTCAGATCATCTGGTCGGGCATGTCTCGCCGGATTCGCTGTTTCTGGCTTCCTGAAAGACACTGAGGCGGATCTACTGGATCAGTTTCAAATGTACCCGAGAAACCCACGCTGGTTGGCTCCGGAACAGTTGTATCCGGCTGATTTCGGCATGTCACAGTTTCAATCTTTCTCCCTCGCGTCAGACTCATATTCGTTTGGATTGGTCGTCTACGAGATCTATGCGGATAGAATCCCCCTCTATCACATCGGCGACTTGTATATGGTTCCTCTTGCAGTAAGGGCGGGTGAACATCCAGCTCATCCAGGTCCTGAGGCTGTCAGGCGGGGTCTCTGCGACGGGATGTGGAGTATCGTGCAAGACTGCTGGCGTCCTGCGGCAGACAGGCCGAATTCAGATGAGCTACTTCGGAGAGTAGCGGCAACAGATAGGTCCGATACAGGCTCGTGGATGCCTCCCAATGAAGATATCTCTGGAGATAAGTTAATGTGTAAGTGAACTGGTCTCGTCCCTCTTGCACTCGTTCACAACGGGCGACAGAACCAAATGTGTGGACGACGACGACAACGATGAGGACGATGGCCCCCCTTCGCCAAGAGAACAATCGAACATGCGGGGCAAGAAGCAACTTGGCCCGTTGCAACTCCGTAATGCGATGTCTGCAGGCAATCGGGAGAAGACTAATAAGCCTCAGGCCCCTGTCTCCTTCGCCAGCCGCAAGCCCGTGCCCAACAAGTGGGGCCGCTAATTAATGGATGATGCGATTGCACGATTGAAAGAATTCCTCCAGTCTACATTGTATTGTACAGTGTTGTAAGAATACTCCAGGAGGAATTGGTACCTTTCGTTTTAATATTGAGCAAGCATGGTATCCGTGAAGCGAGGCAGGGCAACATGGGTTGAATGATGCGATGTGGGACCTTGCGCAGGATCGCTGGAAGGTGGACCTGAAGGAACGACCGGCTGCGTTGGAGAGCTCCTTCAGCGAGTTCTAGCTGCAAGCGGAAGTAGCGATGGTGCTATAGAGTAAGAGGACACTATTGCCTCGGAGACTCACTGTAGTTGGTACATGTACCCGGGAAGTATACAAAATGGAACCGTTACGATGTTACTCGCCTAGACCGCAATACTCCCCTCAAACACTGGGGCACCCAGACGAGCCCCCTTCCCCAAACCGTCCCCGTCCCGGCCTATATGTCGTCCAGGCCGTCCTCCCTGCTACCGGCAACGCTGGCCGTTCCTAGATGCACAATCTGACGCCCTGCACACGACCGGTGAGCATCGGTCTCCTCACTCTCAGTTGGCTCCAACTTTCATCCTTGTACTATTGTCGTACTCCCTGCCGTCTTATGAGCAAGTTGTCCTCCTGCCCCGTTGATCGTCTCCCACTCCATTGTACTCTTACTGTGCGAGTTTTGTAGTCTCTGGCTTTCTCTATTGAGACACCACGGGTCGAAACAGCCATGTGTTAAGCGAAGGGCAGATCCAGCAGCTTCGCACACCCTAGGTGATTCTACCGATGTGGAACAACATTTGACAGAAACGTGATCGGTGCTCGGTTTCCGAGCCTTGTTTCCGCCGATTCGCACACTGCGCAAAGCATACAGGAACAGAGCGGGGAATTCCATTTCGTTTGATAGCCTGACAGGGATGGTCTGCCAAGTCTGAGTGTGTAAGTGTACAACAACCGCGCAGCGTTCGATGATAATGATACCGTTCAACCCTGTTCGCATTCCGCTGACCCGGGCCACTCCGGTCCAGCGTCAGTCCAGCTCCTCCGACCACTTCTAGGCGGCCCTCCCACCGGCACTCCGATACCCTCCCACCTCTGCACGCCTCTACCCCATCGCCCATCCCCAAACGAGCCCACCCCACGCACCTACTTGGGCGGGGCGACCCACCCGCACTCTGCGCACTTCCTGAGCGCCTCGTCCTCCTGCCACCTGCGGATGAGCGGCTTGAGCTGCGTGCCCAGGTCGGTGCAGTGGAACGCGTCCTCGCGGATTATGTGCGGCTGGGCGTGCGCGCCCGAGCGGCAGTACCAGCGGAGGCGGTCTGGGCGGGGGTCAGCACCGGTCGACGGCAAGCACACTTGGCCTGAGCCCGGAACCGGGGAGCGAAGGCGATGCAGCAGGAAAGGAAGGCGCGGCGTACCTATACTCTTCTCTGGCCTCTTGCGCTCAATGACGACCCCGACCGTGTCCGCGAAGCGGACAGGGTTGTGCGGCGTGTTCGCGGGGAGGAGGAACATCTCCCCCTCTGCTATGGGGATGTCCCGGAAGGCTTCGCCGTCGATCACGCGCAGGAGCATGGACCCGCGGTGCTGGTAGAACCATTCCTGCTTGGGGGTCAGTATGCACTGTCCCGGGCGAGTATGAAGCGGCAGGCGGGGATGCGCAGGGAGGTGCGCCGCGCATATAGTGCACGTTCGCGCGCATTGGTATGTGGGGGAACGGGCACGGACCTCCGTCTCATTCACATGATAGTCGTTCCTCTCGTTCGGCCCGCCGACGGCCATGACGATGAAGTCGCCGCCGTCGTAGAGGCAGAAGTTGTTGACGGGCGGGGCGAGCTTGGCCGCGTTGTCCGCGAGCCATTTGGGGAGGTTGAGCGGTGGGGCGATCATCGTGTTTCGCTGGGGGGCGGCGGGGGAGGTGTAGTGTGGCTGGAGGGTGTGGGTGTGGGAGAGGTGGAAGAGGGCAGAGGGTAGCAGTGGACAGCGACAGCGATGGGAGGGTGCGAGGAGGGGAGGGGAGGGAGGGAGGATGATTCACCCACCCACCCCTCCTCTCGTCACCGTTCCGAGTGGCGCGCAGATAGGCTTACACACCCGCCGCTGGAATTTCATGCTGCCGTCCACACGTAGGCCGAGCCAGCGAAGCACGCGCACGCGGAGAAACGCACGCCGAGCCGAGTGGGCACAGCGCGCATACGGTACGGCCGTCAGCGCCTTCGCCCCTCTTCGTGCACACGCCGGATCAGGCGTACCATCGCCCACCAGCACCAGCAAGGCGCGCAACTGTGCTGATACTAGTACGGTACTGTATTGCCGATTGCTAGAACGCTCCAGCACCGCGGTCCGCCCACGAGCGTCAACGTGCACCCCGAGCCGGGCAGCGTCCGGCCACGACGGCACATCTCCTCACTCGCTCAGGCCTGCGCCCGCCCCCGCGCCCCCGATCGGCCTCCCGACTCGGCCTCTCCCCCGGTCACACAAGGTACTTAGTGCAGAGCGGGCAGCAGCCACACCCCCTTGCTCGCACCCGCTCTTGCGTACCCACAGCCTGGTATCCCGTCACGCGAGCCATGACCGCCCTCACGTCCCCCGCTGGCCCAAGCTCATCCTCCCTTCCCGCCGCTGCCGCCCATCCCACTAGCACGAGCCCAACACCCCCAGCCGCCGCCGCTCCCACCCCCAACGGCGCCCTCCCCCCAACAGTGGACCTCGCCTCCCTCCAACGGCTGTACGACTACTCCCGCGGCCCCGCGCCCGAGGGGGACGCGCTGCATGCGCTGGTAAGGGAGGCGGTGGGCGTGATCGAGCGGGCGCTGGACGAGCATGGGTGCGTCCCTTTCCCCCTTCGCTTCTGCTCCGCTGCCTGTTCGGGGCTGCGCCTTGCTCGTGCATGCCCTTGATTGCCACGACGCTCATGCCAGGCACAGGGAAGAGCACGTCGCCATCAGCTTCAACGGCGGGAAGGACTGTACGCCCCTCCGCCTCCTCACACTCTCTTCCATGCACTCACGCATACACGCAGGCACCGTCCTCCTCCACCTGCTCGCCGCCGTCCTCCTGCAGCGGCACCCCCCGCCCTCCTCCTCCCCCAGCGCCCCCCCACCCTGGCCCCCAATCCCCTCGATCTACGTCTCCCAGCCCTCCCCCTTCCCGCTCATGGAGTCCTTCGTCCACCTCTCAGAACCCTACTACTCCCTCTCCCTGCACCGCACCTCGAACCTCGGCATGCGGCCCGCGCTCGCCTCCTACCTGCACCTCCGCCCCCAAATCCGCGCAGTCATGGTCGGCACCCGCCGCGCCGACCCGCACGGGAAGGAGCTCGACTTCTGCCAGCCGACCGACCGCGGCTGGCCCGACTTTGTCAGGGTCCATCCGGTGATCAATTGGCGGTATGAGCAGGTGTGGGCGTTCCTCAGGCAGTGGGACGTGCCGTATTGCGAGCTGTATGATCAGGGGTGCGTCTGCTCTTCCTTTTCTTTTGGCCTGCTGCCCTGCCCCTCTTAACTCCCTCCCGGCCTCTGCTTCCCCTTCCCCTTCCCTCTTCGCCGCCGCACTTGCATGAAGCTCACCTGTACCCATCTCACCAGGTACACCTCCCTCGGCTCAACATACAACACGCACCCGAACCCGGCCCTGCGCCGGCCAGACGGGACATTCAGACCCGCATACGAGCTGGAGGACGAGGCACTCGAGCGCGCGGGGAGGGACGACAGCGTCCGCGGCCCGCCTGGGGCTACAGAACCGGCGGTAGCGGCGGTAGAGGATGGGAAGGAGGGCAGGGGGAGCCGGGCGAAGGCTGCGGCTGGCACTGTGGCTGTGGCTGCCGCTGCCGCAGCGGGTGCTGTGGGCGCTGCGAATGGGTATGCGCTGCACGGGAAGGAGGGGGACGGTGCGCCGCAGCAGCAGGCGCAAGGGCTGCGGGGCGCAGAAGAGGAAGAGGACGTGCTGCTGTGATGCGGGATACGTATGCGCGTTGCTGGTAGCTGCCGCGGTGCGAACGAAGGCTGGACAGGGTGTCGCCCTTGTTGGCGCCCTTGGAGGATCTATAGACAAGAACGGTGATGCCACTAAGTTAGAGATTAACAAACAGCCGGTGCGGACTGCGACTGGAACGACCGTGCACGTGACGTCACTCGGGCCCGCCCCTGGCGCGGGCTTGGATGGGCGCTTGGGCATCTGTTGTGACTCACCATCCAGCGCCCCTTCTGAATGGACTTCATCCCTGGCCACAATCGGTGTTCCGGCTCAAGCGGACACAGATGCCACATTGATCGGCTGCGGTTGAGCAAGGTTGACGTAAGTGGTAGTATACCGCCTGGACTGCACCCTCACCCGGGTGGACCGCAATCTTACTCGGCTGGACCGCACTTTCAATTGAGGAGGGCCTCCAGAGCCTTCGCACGAGGACCGCGTGTGTAAGCGCAAGAACACGAACTGAATTCAAGTTTGCTACTCCAGACTCCCCCTCAGCTGTACACCCACAGAGCGGGTCAGGGTCGCATTCGCAAGCGAGAGGATGTGCCGACCAAGAGCGGTGGCAAGCCTACAGTACGCAGACCGGCGGTGTCGCACTCTCGCTGAAATTCTGACGTCTCGCTCCAAGCCCCACATCCGATCGGTCCGCCAGAGCAAGCTGGCGACCGCAGATACAGTCGATGCTTGGCTGACAAGCTACACAGCCTGGCAGCGTCCGCGAGGTACGTTGGCGGCGAAGCGTAAGCGGTTGGCTCGCTTGCTGGGTCTGAGTAACGACACATGATGGCATGTGATAGACGATGGAAGTGTCGCTTCATTCAACAGCCGTCTCCTGTCGTCGAGCATGTAGCCACAACGACAATGTATGTAATATGGAGTACAGCAATCGGATTTCAAACTGAGCCGTTCCCCATTAAAATACCAATGCCGTTCACACCCGCATACAGTATCTCGCGATCCCGTCCTAGAGCATCAGGCCGGCAACTCTCCGCACGAGCTCAGCAGCGTTCGGTCGCGCTGTCCTATCTTGACGTCAACACTCCTGCAGAAGCTCCCACACGCCGTCGCTTATCCCGCACTCGACAGTGTCCGTGGGGCGTGACGGCCGCTCTCCAGCTGCGAGCATGTGTGCGATCGTATAGTTGTTGAGAAGGTCGTGGAAGGGCTTCCGGCCCGTGAACATCTCGTATGCGACCATGCCGAACCCGTAAACATCGGCCTCGGTCGTTAGGGAGCCGAGAACCGTCATTCCGTTGTCTCCAGGATATATCACCTCGGGGGCGAGCCAACGGGCAATGGAAGCTGGTGGAGGTGACTAGGATTACTCGTCCTGGGGAACCTCGAGCAGTGTACGGGAAATACCGAAGCCGGTAAGACACGCATGTCCTTCAGCCCGAATCATAACATTCATCTGGAAGCAACGTTAGAGCGACCTCCTGGAAGCTAAATGCAGTGAACGAACCGTTTGCAGATCACCGTGTACGATGGGAGGTTGGCGCGAGTGCAAATATTCTAGTCCTCGGGCAACGTTAAGCACCTGACACTCGGGGTGAGTTCTCCTTAATCTCTAAGGGTCACTGAGCATACCAATCGCAACCGCAGCGTAGATGGATGAGTTCTAAGGTATTCCCTCGCGGTCCCATGTTCAGGGAATGGGTGCACCATCGCGAATCTATACCGTCCCTGGGAGCATACACCGTATAGCTCAAGAATGTTTGGATGGCGTAATTGCGTCCAGATTAGGAGATCTCTGCCAAGAAGCTACTCATTACGGAGTCAGCTTCCCTTAACATCCGTGCCAAAGCATAACGACTTGCCTTGGATTTCGTACTTGAGGAAGACGTGCCATTGCTGATGATATTAACCATTACTTTTATGCTCCCGCAGCTTGTGGTCCAAACGATGTCATTTGGAAACTCAGTCCCCATCACTGCATTGCTGATCTGCGACGTGAGATCTCCCACGGACTCCAAGACATCAGCCGCAAGCTGGACTCTCACCGCGTTTCGGGTTAAAATTTCCTGGGCGACAGAAGGTTAGCTGCCGGGACCCATCCTCGTCCGGCGTCACAATACGCTAGGAAATGCACTGTAGAATAGCCTTTCTTAGGGTTGTATTAGATATCATTTCTTAATGAAACAATAAGTTCACTTTCATTTGCTTGAATGAGGGCGATGGGAGGTGAGTTGTGAAGGCGTATCGACCGAGGCGGCCGATACATAACGTTATCATCATTGCAACGGGTATCGCTTATACTAATCATGAAAACTCCAGCTATTCTTCTCCATGCCCTGCTCAGTTGCTCCCCTCCGCTCCCTGCGCGAGAGCGTCGATCCCCACCTTGACTACAATGGAAATTAGTTGCTGTTCTGCGACGAATGGAACTGTACTTACTGCCAGCTCTGAGAACGGTCGGCCCGTACTTGTCCCAGGCCTTCTTGACGGCAGGGAGGAACTTCTTCCCGCCCTGGTGGGCGTGGTGCCCGACGTGCTCCTCGGCGCCCTGCACAGGATGCGCAATGCTGACCGGGGCGACAGGCTGCGCGGCGGTGACGTGGGCCGTCTGGGCGGCGGTGTCCGGGGCGACGGTCAGCTGGCCCGCCGCGATCATGGCGGGCACCTCGTGGGTGTTGACCCAATCGATGCCGAGGTCAACGCAGCCGTCCCAAGTCTGATCGTGCTCGCCGAGGCGAGCAACGCGAACCTCGTGCTCCCTGCGCAGCTGCTCCTGGACGAGCTGCATGCGACGCAGCTGGCGGCCGTACTTGAACGCCGGCACCTTGATGCGCTGCAACTCCTGCACGAACTGCGCGGCCGTCATCTTGGCGAGATCTTCGTCCGGGTAACGCTCGTCGAGGAGCTGAGACATCGTGGGAGGGGCGAGGTGTTCCCCCTTCTTGACAGCCAGCTGCGAGTCGTGGCCGACGGCGGGCTGGAGAGCCTCGTCGTTCTCGTCGGCTTCAGCCAGATCCCCGGGAGCGGCAACGAACACCTTGGGGCGCTCGGCGGTGTCCTAAGATCGCGTTAGCGTCAGATGTATGCTTACCGACCTTCTTGGTCGGTAAGACTTCACAACTCACCAGCGCAATCCCTCCACGCTTCAGCAAATCGATGAGCGGGAGCCCATCCACCAGGGCCGGCGCTCCATACTGCATCTCCACCTGACGGACGACCGAGATGGCCGCCATCCTCGCCGCAGCATCCCCCATCCTGCGCACCGCGCTCCCGCTCCCAGTCTCCTCCCTCGCCCTCTCCTTCCCCTTCCCATCCCACTCAGCCGCCCCCGCATTCTCCGTCTCGTGCTCGTGCTTGTGCTCGTGCTCGTGCTCGTGCTCGTGCTCGTGGTGCTCGCTCCAGTCATCGGCGATGTCTTGCGCCAGCTTGACGTCGCTCAGCCCGTCGTGGAGCGTGTCGAGAGCGGCGGGGAGCGAGGTGGCGGAGGTGAACGAGGCCGGGGAGGAGGGAGCCGAGCTGGCGCTGAGAGACATGTCATAGTCAATAGTATTGTCGATGATGGTGAAAGGGAAAGAGGAAGAGCGAGAGCGGGGCCGGAAGAGCAAAGGGGTAAGCGTCTTCTCAAGGGACCCCGGTTTCGCACCTTTGATTAGGGTAGCCCCTAATGGACTTCCGCGCATGAGGCAATGTGCGCCTCGAGATCCGGAAATTCAGTCCTGATGAGAGCGGTGCACCGGGTTTACGAGGGATCTCGACCGGTGAGTTGTGAAGTCGTGCCGACTGAGCACGACTTCCGTGCCAGCGCATACCACGAGGCAGAGGCGTTGTCGACGAGGGGATGAGGTCGTTACCAGGACAGTTGCGCTCCAGAGGTCGTTATCGTCAGTGCGAGGTACTTCGCAGCTAGATAGTTGATAGCCAGACGGTGCAGAGGATGCGAACAACATCGAGCAACGAGTTGACGACAACGACGAGCGCTTTGTTATTATCACCGAATTTAGCGCCCGGTATGTGCCGTAAAACCCTAATGGGCCACGGAAGCGATCTCGGCGGTACGGAGCTCGACGCGGAAAGGTTCGACTTCATCGCCTCAGCCCCTCTCCTCATCGTATCTTCCTTACCACCACCACCTCCAGCTCTCACCTCACTAGTCTCTACAATTCTGAGTGAAACTAAACCACTGTAAGTACTTATTACTCTTCTCATTTCATTCTAAGGCTGACTTGGCTAAATAGATTTGTCACCAAGCCCAAGATGGCTGAGGGGACGTCACACAACTCTATCAAGTCGAACCTGAACCTTAGGAGCGGTGACAGAGCGGACGTTAATCACATTGGTGCGCACTGCGATTCAGCTCGATGTATGCGCGTTGCTGACCTTATCGCAAACTTCAACGTCGGCCGAGGAACCCACACTCCTGACAGCCCCCAGCCAGCGACCGACGGGGTGGCTCGGGGCATGCTCAACAACGTCAGGCTTCGTCTTGCATCGCGTCTCCTCATGAAGAAGACGGAGGTTGCCGACCCTGCAACCTTCCTATCGACGGGTCCGGCCGCCTCTGTTCCCACTGTCGACCCTACTCTTCCTCTGCGAGAACGCCCGATCGCCGACACTGCGATCTCATCGTCGACATGCGCCAGTTCTGCGAATGCCGTCGGTCGGTACGACTTCACAACTCAAGTTCCCTGCCTGCGGGGGAGCGCCCCTGCTGCTTGCCTGCGGAGCAGCACGATCGCCGACACCGCGATCCCGGTGACATCCGCCAGTTCCGTGGATGTTGTCGGTCGGTACGACTTCACAACTCAAGCTCGCTGCCTTCGAGAGAGCGCCCCTGCTGCTTGCCTGCGGAGCAAAAGGTTCTCCATTTCCGTCGACTCGGGTGCCCCCCCGGCAGGGCCCCAACCTCCCCCCTTTGCAATCCTCCCCTCGACTCACACCTCCAACTCTGGCAACACGGCGGCTGCTGTACCAGAGTGTGCTGTGGTGTGGGCCGCTGCTTCTGACCCAGCTCTCGCTTCAAGCCGCGAGCAGGAGCACGTCAACTGTCACGCAGACTTCGCCCCTCCCTCCCCTCCTCCCTCCCCTCCTCCGCCTTCCTACGCCCACCTCCTCTCAACCTCCGACACCAACCCATCCGACACCAACCCATCCAACACCAACCCATCCAACACCAACCCATCCAACACCAACCCATCCAACACCAACCCATCCAACACCAACCCATCCAACACC